>BQNB010136172.1:0-15388 GCA_026074375.1 Tanacetum coccineum
GTGCAGATACACTCCTTCCTCTACTTCCCAACCTTTTGAACACACCTCCTTCTTTCTTTTTTGGTTTTGGCGATCTTAATCGGTCACGTTTGAGTCTTGAGAACACACTAGGGCTAGGTCTCGGGCTGCACGAGACCCTAGATCTCCGGTAGACCTGCCGAAGTTAAGTCGGGCTTTTACTTCTTTCAGTTTATCGTTTTTCTCTTTCTCTTTGTTAAATTTCTCCGCTATGATTAGGACCAATTAGTTGTAATTTTTGTCACAATACTCCCGGAGGGCTGCTTCGGACGCAGGCCCACCTCGATCTTGTGGTGTTGGCTCTTTTCCTCTCCCAACTGTATTTCGCACGGCGGACGTGGGCTGGCTAGGAGCGGATTGTTCATGATTGTTCATGGTGAGTATTTTCGTAGAACGTAGTTGTATTCAAGGTCTCACGGATGGCGCCAACTTGTTAGTACAAAATATGTTACGGGCTAAATATGGTGGATCTGAGATGGTTGTTGGATTGGGCTAATGAATAGGATCTTGTACTAAGCTAAGTGATGTAGCGATCTCTAAACCGTTAGTCTTACCGTGAGGATGGACCCCACGATTAGACTCCGGCGTAAGAGTAAGTATTCATATTCTTATCAAAGAATGTCAAAGTAAATGTGTGTGTGAAATGTGGTCAGAAAATCATACCTCGTGGGGTGTCAGAGCACCCCTTTTTATAGGTGAGCTCAATATTAGGTTTTCCTAATATTTCGGTCATATCTGTTAGTAGGCCGAAGTGGGCCCCTGTCTGGTAAGGGTCCGCAGTAATCGTGTTCTTGCGGACGTGGGTTCCCTTCCGCGGATGTTTCTAGGTCCGCGGAATGTCTGTCACGTCCGTCTTACCTCTTCTGGGCCGTGCCAGAACGGAACTGGGCTTATTTCTGGCCCATCATATTTTAGGTTGCTTTGATTGGGCCCGGAGCCCATTATGATAATACGGTTCACGCCAGTGGTGAACCTATTATACGTTATCATTTAATGCTGCTGACATTGTTGCTAATGTTGCACATTCGCAGACATGATTCGTATGTTTAATAAGCTTAAAAGTTGCATCAAGGGGTTTATATCATGTTAGAAAATCGGGTAGGGTGTTGTGATAACTATGGATTAGATCTTGCATGAAACGAGTAGTCACATTCCGTATATAGTTAATTTCGCCCTATCGCTGCCCTCGGTTGCACGAAAGTCTCTATCGAGATAATTCAAACCAAAAGTATAAGCGGCGGCCCGTTTCCTAAGACAAAATTCTGTAAAACAGGTGTGATATAATAAACGTTATACAATAAAATACTTCATAACATTTCCTAACCGTCAACGCTTTACCAAGTTCTGCATCCAACGGACTGCAAAAGAGTGGCGGGGAAACCCGACAGGCCTGTTTGAAAAATAGCCAATAATATATTATTTTGTTGCAAAGATTATATAACTTATAAGTCAAAATGATTTGGTAAAAACAACGATTAGCTCTTCTTAGACCATTTCAAATGAATAAACAGATTGTAAACTATATAAACATCTACAAGAGATAAAAACAATTCTCAACTCTCACTTATTCAATCGAGTAAAATGTACCAGTTACGTATTAGAGACTCAAAAGTGTGTGAGAGCAATTGTATCCCAAGTTTACCAAAAAATGCGACACAAATAGTTAAAGTCGTCCAACAAATTTTGCAAGGTGCATTCAGATACATTTTAAGTTCATCGATTGTGTTGAAGACAACTGCACAAACACTAAAAATTTTCAAGTTGAACTCCAAGAGCTTCAGAAAAGTTATAATCATTCCAAGGTTTAATACTATGCATAACAATGATTTCTGCTGATGCACGTGGGGACTGTACGAGAGTTCTTAACAAGTTAAACTCCAAAAGGACCAAAACATTCAGTAAAGTGATAATCATTCCAAGGTTTAGAATCATATGTAACAATGATTTCTGCAGCTGATGATGCACGTGGGGACTGTAAGAGAGTTCTTAATATCTCTAACTGTCTATCAGCATCCTCAAAGCTAAGTTCTATGATCACCTTCTTCAGCACGGGTGACTTGGCCAAGATAAGCTTTACAAATCTGCTCTCACCCTCTAAGTTATTAAACCGTGAGTTATCAAAGCATGATATGTTCAATTCCTTCAAATTCTGCAACCAAATATCTGAACAATCTCCCATATTCGACTCTAACTTAGATTTGTCAGGGTCATGCCACCCGTCATACATCTACAAGAATTTTTGTTATTCTTGTGTCAGTTAAGTTTTAATTAAGAACTAAAAAATAGATATGAGATAGATTCATAATATCTACCGTTAGCGTAATTTTCTCCAAGTTCGGGGAGCTTCTGAGCACATGACAAAGAAGTGGTAAGTGAGAATTGTCAAAGAGCACTGTCCCAAACAAAGAGATGCACTTGAGGTTGACTAACGCAGTTGGAAGCTCTCGCCATGCATAGTTTTGAAAACAACACTTGAACCATAGAAAAAACAAATATTAGAAAACCACGTTCTTTCCCAAGCTCAATCAATTGAGTTTCATGTGGATAATATTACCTCAATGACCCTACAATTAAAAGACAGATGTTCTATCACAGGCAAGCACTTAGATAGTTCATGAAAGGTGATGCATTCCCATTTTATAACCTATCTCTGTACTCGAAATGCTGCAACAGTGAACAATACTCAGATAAGTTATAAAACCCCGAGAAGATAAAATTTCAAGTAAGGACTTACCAATTTTAATCTCTTAAGTAATGGGAAATTTGATAAGAGATGAAAAATTGCTTTACTAGAAACGTTGCAACTATGGAAGTATAAGCTTGTAAGGCTGCCAAATGCACTGAATGTTGGATTAAACTCAAAACGACAGTGACTGAAATACAGGTTTGTTAATTGTTGAAAGGAGAAGATAGATAGGGGTAACTTATATGAATACCGTCCGTTTCTGTAACAAAAGTGAAGTGTAAGTTTCTTGAGAGTATCTTTATTCCTAGCCAAATCATGTATTATTTGGTCAAGTTCAACATTAGTGAATGAATCCATTGAAACGCTGAACTCAAAGATTGGACCTCGGTGCAAAATCAGAACTTGACGTATTGCAGAAACCATCTTACGCTTTTCATAGGACCAATCATCGCCGTGATCAGATGTTACTCCACAAACATTCTTCCCATCATAACACATGTTAAGGAATTTTTCCGGTCCACTTGTACCTCCAATTCCTCGAAAGGATACTTGTTCTCACTGCTTCCTTAATCGGAAGACTACATAGGATGTTTTCTATGATGGGTAAAGGAAGGTTGCTGATTGTATCCAAAGATACGCATTTTGCTCGACCTTGCATCGTAAGGTGATGCTGCTGGACAAATACTGAATAGTTGTGCAAAATATTAGTAACTGGAAAAATTGAATCAAGATAATCAATGTTTAATGCACACAAAAAAAAAGCCTAATACAACGTTTGGAAATACGGTGAATAAAAGTCTAAGGGTGTGTTTGAAAATTTTGAATTTATCAAAACCCCGTCATATAAGCTCATAAACTCACAGCTTCGCGAAACACTTGTTTGGGCTCATAAGCCCCTCGTACAAGCTAAAACAAACACCCTCTTACTATTCTTACAAAATTGGAAACTATCTTAGTACTGTATAGATTACCAAAAAAGCAGCTTATAATGGCGAATAGAATTATACCCAGAAGATATAAGTCGACAAAAAAGAACAAACGATTTTATGTGATTTGGATATTAGAGATTGTGCTAACAGAAGATAGGAGCGTCTGTTTTTAGTATGATGTCCTGGAACTATATATAAGCATAGTTAAAGGCGGCAACTATAGCCCATAATCATAAAATTGGGCTGACATATAACCATTTTAGACGACGAAATGGACGGGGCTAATGGGCTGAAAGGGTTTTAAAGACAAGTTAGTAAACCGGGTCCATTGGGCGGAAGCGGAAAGAACGTAATGATTGCTCGCGCGTTGCTGCAGGGCGTTAATTTTTTTTATAATATTTTTTTTGGGCATAGCATAGGCCGTTTTTGATTGCATAAGAGCTAGACTTTCCGCGCGTTGCGGCGGGGTTTGTTTTTGTGCGATTTGATTACATAGCCCGCGCGTTGCCGCGGGGCATAATTTTTGGCGAATCTCTTTTAAATGAATATTGAGTGGAAATTTGTCCATGCGTTGAGACGTGGCTAACTCGTATGTAACACAGTTTTTTATTTCGCGGACCATTTTACCGACAAGCCTCACAAGCCGTGTACAATATACCCGTTGTTGCTAAAAAAAAACCCTTCTTGCAAATCAAATTAATTAGACAAACCCTAAAAAACCCTCATTTCGAACAAGCCACCTTATTGTTAACTTGATAACCCAAGTGAACCTCGAAACTATTACTTGACCACAAGAACCCGCAACATAATAAATCCTTAAATTCCATTTAAGATACCAAAAATAATAACGACAGCCGAATTCGAATATTAATTATAGTACAAAACCTTTGACTATTCTCACCTATAAGTTTAATATTAAATTTATATTGGTGACTTCAGACGATCCGCTGCTACTTCAAATTAATCATTGTCAACCCTTATTAAAAAGTAAACAACCCCAACACCCTTCCTTGTATCTTATACCTCACGATCCGCTGCACTTCAAAACCGATTCCAAACACCGAAAACCGAACCTCGATTACTTCGAAACGGACTCTAACTCGATCTAGCACACGAACCCCCCCCCCCCCCCTTACTTCGGATACCACGACTAACCAATTGCTCTTGATATCGACATGTTGGATCGATTACGACAAACAAACCCTAATTCGATCAATCGCGGAACGCTAGATCGCGAGTTGTATCGAGCACAAGTAGCAAACACGAGAGACTACAAAGAACCGATAAATACAAGTAGCAAACACGAGAGACTACAAAGAACCGATAAATACATGCACACGTTATACCCTCGTACCAAACCTTTATTAAACCGTAATAAAGCTATTACAACGAGGAAGAATAATGAATAACTAGCATCCCCTCATCCCTATTTTATAGAGAAGAGGGGTAGAAAATTTTTCCTAAATCAAATAGGAAACTCCTTGCCTTGCAAGACAAACTTAACTAATCCTAGTTATAGTCTATATTCCTAATCTAAATTACAATGTACACTTAACCCTTTAACTTTTGTTTAAGTTTATTCCTAATATACAAACATTAGGGAAGACCATCTGATTGAACAAGTCAAAATATTGTTGTATGAGACACACTTTGAAACATTACATGTATGTACATATATATAGGTTTCCAACCGGTGCTTTGGAACCATTGTGTCCATTCGGTTTAGTAACCGAAAATAACTACCAACTAATAACTAACTATAACCGCCATAACTACCAAACGGTTATTAACTAATCAACTAACAGGTTTAGCCCTTTGGCTTTTATTTGCTATACTAATAAGACTTATACAATTAATAGTGCAACATTTCCCCCCTAATTGTCTAAGTCTTGTTCTTCGAGTCTTTATACTCTTCTCTGCGTCTTCGTTGGTGTTGTTGTCGTTTGTTTTTGTGTCGACTTCAAAAACGTTCTCCAGGAACAAGTTCTTGTTCTCCTCTTGTTCTCTCCTGGTTATCTTGCAAACCGTATCCACAACAACCTATTCACTCTCACGCGTACCAAGCGTGTTTCTTCCCTTTGTGTCGTTCCTCCACAGAAATTCCTAGAATTTCTTCTCTTGTTCTTATTGCCTTCCATTTTGACATCATCTCTTGCAGTCCTGCTTTTCTTCCTTGGAGTTCCATCTAGCATTTCCTCTACTTCAGCATCTATCCTTGCATCAGCCTGTGGTCTTTCCTTTCCTGCAGTTCCTCTGCAATTCACTGCCACATCTCCTGGCTCTCCATGCCTTGATCTCTTTGCTTCCTCGTAGTAAATTTTTACCATTCCTATGTACTCCTTATAGCATTCCTTGACTGCCTCTTGATCCTTATCTGTAAGAACACGTTTTCCTTTTTTGAAACAACATTCTTCCACCGAGACTTCTTCCGTTCCCAGTAGGTATTCCTTGGTGTCTTTTCCCTTCTAAGGTCTCTTGATCTTCTTGACCAAAATTGAATCAAACTCTTGCAATCTTGCAACCTTTGGCTCTTGATTTGTTTTTCCCAGGTTTTGAACCTTTGGCTCTGATGCCACTGTAAAATCGTTGCACGCACAGGTCTTGGCACAATCAACAAGCACAAGATTGACAAGAATTGATTCATTATTTACTAACAACATAATCTGTTATATTGTTGTATGAGACACACTTTGAAACATTACATGTATGTACATATATATAGGTTTCCAACCGGTGCTTTGGAACCATTGTGTCCATTCGGTTTAGTAACCGAAAATAACTACCAACTAATAACTAACTATAACCGCCATAACTACCAAACGGTTATTAACTAATCAACTAACAGGTTTAGCCCTTTGGCTTTTATTTGCTATACTAATAAGACTTATACAATTAATAGTGCAACATTTCCCCCCTAATTGTCTAAGTCTTGTTCTTCGAGTCTTTATACTCTTCTCTGCGTCTTCGTTGGTGTTGTTGTCGTTTGTTTTTGTGTCGACTTCAAAAACGTTCTCCAGGAACAAGTTCTTGTTCTCCTCTTGTTCTCTCCTGGTTATCTTGCAAACCGTATCCACAACAACCTATTCACTCTCACGCGTACCAAGCGTGTTTCTTCCCTTTGTGTCGTTCCTCCACAGAAATTCCTAGAATTTCTTCTCTTGTTCTTATTGCCTTCCATTTTGACATCATCTCTTGCAGTCCTGCTTTTCTTCCTTGGAGTTCCATCTAGCATTTCCTCTACTTCAGCATCTATCCTTGCATCAGCCTGTGGTCTTTCCTTTCCTGCAGTTCCTCTGCAATTCACTGCCACATCTCCTGGCTCTCCATGCCTTGATCTCTTTGCTTCCTCGTAGTAAATTTTTACCATTCCTATGTACTCCTTATAGCATTCCTTGACTGCCTCTTGATCCTTATCTGTAAGAACACGTTTTCCTTTTTTGAAACAACATTCTTCCACCGAGACTTCTTCCGTTCCCAGTAGGTATTCCTTGGTGTCTTTTCCCTTCTAAGGTCTCTTGATCTTCTTGACCAAAATTGAATCAAACTCTTGCAATCTTGCAACCTTTGGCTCTAGATTTGTTTTTCCCAGGTTTTGAACCTTTGGCTCTGATACCACTGTAGAATCGTTGCACGCACAGGTCTTAGCACAATCAACAAGCACAAGATTGACAAGAATTGATTCATTATTTACTAACAATATAATAAAGACACACTTTGAAACATTACATGTATGTACATATATATAGGTTTCCAACCGGTGCTTTGGTACCATTGTGTCCATTCGGTTTAGTAACCGAAAATAACTACCAACTAATAACTAACTATAACCGCCATAACTACCAAACGGTTATTAACTAATCAACTAACAGGTTTAGCCCTTTGGCTTTTATTTGCTATACTAAGAAGACTTATACAATTAATAGTGCAACAGTGTGATGGTTCTGAAACTTTTATGACACTGTTATCATAAGGCAAATAGGGGAAGTAAAATATAATTTTGTTTTGTGTGTATAAAGCTGCTTGCTAATTCTATGGATGAACTATACTTGTTCCTTTAACGGTGATTAGAATATATAAAATAAGAACATATATGCTTCTAGAGGAAATATGATTATTACATCAGATTTTGCTCGCGAATAACAAAATTAAAAAGTAAAAAGTTAAGAACAATCAGATTATGATTTGAAGTGGTCTCCCATTATGGCAGTGATGATGCATCTGAATTTTGGCCTTTTACTTTATGCAACTTGGTGTTTATAAAAGTGCAACAATTAGTACACGTTTTCTCATTTTGATTTGGGTTGGTAAACAATGCCAACAAATTTGTTAAAATTCTATTGGACCATCTAGGAAAGTCAGCATTGTATTGGCTGATATAAGATTAAACTCTTAGTGCGATCTAGTTTTTATTCCTTTAGTCTGGTAGGTGACTGGTTCAGTAATGTGCTATTGTTGCTCAGAAAATTTTTAGTTGTCAAGATAGTAAGATCTGACTCGATTCATGTAACAGATGATGTAAATCACGTTAGTGAACAAAGACCAGTTTAATTTGCAACTATAATGATGGTGAATAAACCGTTGTAATGCCTAATTGTAACGTGATACTCTATGTGATGTGACTATCACTCTAAGATGTGTGAGGTCTCAAGTTCAATTCCTGCTAGGTGCAAACAACCGTGAAGTGGCCACGCGAACCTCGTGAAAAGGGAGGGCTTTACCCGGTTTGAGTCTATGTGGCGGTGGGTTCAAACCCCGTGGATTAGGCGGCTAAAAGGTCGGAAGCCATGAATTAAAATTGTAATGGGATACTCTAAACTTGCTAGCAATCTACACGAATGGTTGGTATATGGTAGAGTACAAAAGGCCAAAAGCCCATGCACAAAGCCCCGAAGTACTACAACACTTTTTCACTTGTGCATGGGTGAGATCAAGAAGAGTAATTTGTTCTTCAGTGCTCACTTGTATCATAAATACACAGCTTTTAACACACAAGATACAAGTTAGTTATAACATAATTGTTCCGGAGAAAGGTTTTCTTATTTTATCACATACACAACATATTGACATTCAAGAACACGGCGCAGAGCTTCAACTAACAAATCTACAAACTATAACTACATTATCATGATACATCTAATGCATCATACTAATTCCTTGTGTCCATATTAATTGAACTCTCTAGGTACGCCCAGTCACCGGAGAAGTGGTAGCACGTGGCAGTTTTGAGAACACAGAAACCACCGAGTGATAAGCCGTTGCAGCTATCCTCACCATAACCTGCCCTCTCACTGGTATCTGCCTCCGGCTTGTTAAACTTGCTCCAAGTATTTTCTGCATGTTTAAAATCCTGAAAGATAAATCTAAACTTTATTTTTGTTGTTGATATAATGAAGTAGAGGATTAGATATGAATATGATCTTGAATTTTATATAGGCCAATATTTGGTGTGGTAGAGTACTGTACAAGATCTTGAATTTTATATGATTTGAAAGGTGATTTGGTAAGTGGTTAAGTGACAATGCCAGCAAATACTTTTGCCCCCATGATTCCTTTTGTCCAACATTTGTGACTGACCAAGTCAAATGTGATAATATGTTCATTAACTTTGATCATTGTACAATTTTCAATGCTATGATAACAGTAGTTTTATGCTAAATATGGTTTTTAATTCAGGTTTCGATTGAATGGTTTTGCATGGTCTTAGGTTTTGACAGCTAGTTTAATGCTGCTGACACAGCTGCTAATGTTGCGCATTCGCAGACATGATTCGTATGTTTTATAAGCTTAGAAGTTGCATCAAGGGGTTTATATCATTGGCGATTAGTATTCGTGGTGAAGTGCTCCTTTAACATTTTTGATATATGTTTGTGAAATTTAGTTTCAGACGATGTAATAAAGCCACATAATATGGTATAAATGACTTCATCTGGAAGTTAAGCGGCCGTTTCTAACGATATTCTGTAAAACAGGGTGATTGTTAACTTCATACATACTTGATAACATTTCAGACATTATCACATTAACTTTTTGAGTTGGAAATAGGACAAGGGCGCAACTAGTCATGTGGTTCTTCTGGGAATGATGCAGAAATTTTGGAGTCACTTTCGGCAAAGCACAAGTTGGTCTGTGGGAGTTTAAGTATATTTGATGCTTGCTCATTGCAAGTAATGTGGCACATGTGCTCAAAACAAACTATTGTTATCTTTATCTACTTACTAGTACAATATAAAGTAAAAAAGAGCATACTATGTTAAACTTCTACAAGAGAAAAAAGCAGTTCTCAATGCTCAAAACCCTGCCACGACAAGCAACTCTCTCATTCAATTGCGCAAAAGGTACCAGTTACCTATTAGACTCAAAAGCGTGTGAGAGCAATTGTACATCAAGTTACCTAAAAATGTGGCACCAATAGTTAAAGTCATCCAACAAATTTTGCAAGGTACATTCAAAATCTGATACATTTTAAGTTCATCGATTGTGTTGAAGACAACTGAACAAACACTAAAGATTAACAACTCCAAGACCTTCAGAATAGCCATAATCATTCCAAGGTTTAATACTATGCATAACAATGATTTCTGCAGCTGGTGATGCACGTGGGGACTGTAAGAGAGGTCTTAATATCTCCAACTGTCTCTCAGCATCCCGAAACCAAACTTCTAAGATCACCTTCTTCAGCACGGGTGACTTGGCCAAGATAAGCTTTACAAATCTGCTCTCACCCTCTAAGTTATTAAACCTTGATATCTTCAATTCCTTCAAATTCTGCAACCAAATATCTGAACAATCTCCCATATTGGACTCTAATTTGTCAGGGTCATACCTGTCATGCATCTACAAGAATTTTTGTAATTCTTGTGTCAGTTAAGTTTTAATTAAGAACTAAAAAATAGATATGAGATAAATTCATAATATTTACCGTTAGCGTAATTTTCTCCAAGTTCGGGGAGCTTCTGAGCACATGACAAAGAAGTGGTAAGTGAGAATTGTCAAAGAGCACTGTCCCAAACAAAGAGATGCACTTGAGGTTGACTAACGCAGTTGGAAGCTCTCGCCATGCATACTCTTGAAAACAACACTTGAACCATAGAAAAAAAACAAATATTAGAAAACCACATTCTTTCCCAAGCTCAATCAATTATTTTTCATGTGGATAATATTACCTCAATGACCATACAATTGAAAGACAGATGTTCAATCATAGGCAAGCGCTTAGATAGTTCATGAAAAGTGATGCATTCCCATTTATACATAGATTCCCGACTAAATGCCTGCAACAGTTTAAAATATTCAGATAAGTTATAAAACCCCAAGAAGATAAAATTTCAAGTAAGGACTTACCAGTTTTAATCTTTTAAGTAACGGGCAATTTGATAAGAGATGAAGAATCGCTTTATTAGAAACGTTGCAACTATGGAAGTATAAGCTTGTAAGGCTACCAAATGCACTGAATGTTGGATTAAACTCAAAAGCACAGTGACTGAAATACAGGTCCGTTAATTGTTGAAAGGAGAAGATAGATAAGGGTAACTTATATGCATACATGTAGTTTTCGTAACAAAAGTGAATTGTAAGTTTCTTGAGAGTATCTTTGTTCCTAGCCAAATCATGTATTATTTGGTCAAGTTCAACATTGGTGAATGAAAGCATGGAAACGCTGAACTCAAAGATTGGACCTCGGTGCAAAATCAGAACTTGACGTATTGCAGAAACAATCTTACGCTTCCTTTCAAGAGGGCAAACATTGCCGTGATCAGATACATCTTTATCAAACATCACATCCTCACTAAATACAAGTTTAGGAATTCGGGTCCATTTGTACCTCCAATTCCTCGAAAGGATACTTGTTCTCACTGCTTCTTTAATCGGAAGAATACATAGGATGATTTCTATGATGGGTAAAGGAAGGTTGCTGATTGTATCCAAAGATACGCATTTTGCTTGACGTTGCATCGTAAGGTGATGCTGCTGGACAAATACTGAACAGTTGTGCAAAAAATTAGTAACTGGAAAAATTGAATCAAGATAATCAATGTTTAATGCACACAAAAAAAAAGCCTAATACAACATTTGGAAATACGGTGAACAAAAGTCTAAGGGTGTGTTTGTTTAAGCTTATGATTTGATCTTATGTTTATGTTTCATTAACAACTAACGGCCACTGTTGAGTGTTTACCTTAGCTTATGTCTGCTAAGCTGATAAGCAAATGTTTGGATTAGTTTATGCTGTTAAATGACCAAAAAGAAGGCTTAGTAAGCTCATAAACAAAGGTGTTTGGATTAGCTAATGCCAATTACTCTTTTTCCAAACAACTAGCTTATCACAGATTACCAAAAAACACTTTATAATGGCAAAAAAACAGCTTACAAAACAGTTTAATAGCAACCAAACACTCCTTCAAAAGTAGTTTTACAGTCAAGAGTAAAAATTACTAATTTGTAATAGAGCCTCTTAAATAAGCCTGATGTCTCTCAAATAAGCCGAAATTTTTGAATTTATCAAAACCCCCTCATATAAGCTCATAAACTCAAGTATATATAAGCTTTGCCAAACACTTGTTTGGGCTCATAAGCCCCTCGTGCAAGCTATAACAAACACCCTCTTACTATTCTTACAATGGCAGCTTATAATGGCGAAAAAAAGCAGCTTATAATGGCCAAAAAAACAGCTTATAGAACAGTTTAATAGCAACCAAACACACCTTCAAAACAGTTATAGTTTTATAGTTACGGAATTTGTAAGAGCCTCCTATATAAGGCTGATTTCCCTGCACAATTTTTTAGCTTATCAAGACCCCTAATATCATAAGCCCCTCCTCGTATATGGTAAAACAAACACCCTCCTAACATTCCTATAAAATTGCCCTTTTTACCTATGGCGCGATTAAACCATATGTTCAACCTCTGTTTGGAAAAGCATTTGGATAGTGACAAACCCCAAATCAGTTTCTAGCCTTGTAACTAGCACATATACATACATTATCACTTTCGGCCCCTTGCGGGACTTGAACCCACAACCACTTTCGCCAAAAGCCCTTCTATATAGGTCAAATCCTATTAAGGTTGTCATACAACTTCATTACTTTTATTTTTGTGCAATAATGAGACAATTTTGAAGTTGGGTACCTTTTTTTAAAATTTTTTTTTTACATAATCGTTAAAGGTACCACCAAACTCTAAAATCCTACATAACCGCACAATAATAATAAAAGTATGATACCTTCAAAAAAAAAAAAAAAGCATTCCCGTTGTATGATACTTTAAATCGAAATGGACCTGCACATTAACAACTTTCTAATTGTTGCCAAAAAACCCTTATTTAAATCGAGTATTTTATTTTATAAAATTAATAATCAATTTCAAAACCCACAATCAATATGCTTATAACATTGAATAATAATCAATCAGCCTAATAATAAAATATCCAAATTCTAAACAAACAAAGAAGCATATTTTATAAAGGGAATTTAAATTGTGATAAAGAATAGAAAGGATTATACATTTATACTTATTGCACTTTTGGTCTCTTTTGAGTGTCTTTACTCTTTACTATTGGATTACTTATTGCACTTTTGGTCCCTTTACTTTATGATCAATTTTCTTGCCTATTTCTTACAAACTTTTTTTTAGTAGTAGTTTTGGTCCTCCTTACATTTTGTGATGAGATATATATCATGTATATGACCTCAAAATTGAAAATTTGGAAAGTCTATAAATTGGTCAATAATGTCCTTTGCTTAAGAGCACACGGTACGGGTGCAAATAAGTCAAGCTTTTATCAAACAACTCGAGCTTGAACTTGAGCTAGACTTGATTGAGTCGAGCTTTTATCGAGCTCAAAACACATAACGACCCGAGCTCGAGCTTTTAATAGCTCGAGCTCGAGATTTTATCGAGATTTTCGAGCCTTCAAGTACATGTATATTTTTATTATACATATTTATATACACAACCTTAAGACTAACGTAATATTAGGGCTTTTCTTTCTTTTCAGCATCTTGTCACAGTATTTATCAAAGAGTAACTTCTTGTTGTAGTACTGTGTCACAACATTTGTTCCCAAAAGATCAACTAATTCATCTTTCAGGTTTGTTTCAGCATCCTTGGTGTTCTTCTCCTCCTCAGCAGGTGAAGCAGTTGCTTGGCCTGCTGAAGGAACATCTTTGGTCGTTAGTTTCTGATGCAATTTTTTCCACCACAGTGCAAACCCTTGTTCTGTGGTACCTGATCAAGGTTCGAGTAAACCTTGTATAATTGACTTGGAAGGAATCCAAAGTCTTAGAGTTTGTTTCTGAACTGAAGAAACTAGAACTGGTAAAGCTTGAAGCTCTGCTGGTAGTTCCCATTGAATGTTCTTCAGTTCAGCAACCTAGGATGTAAGACTGGAGATAGTGGAAGTAATGGTCTCCAGTTTTGTTAGAATCTCTTTTAAGTCCCTAGTTAGCTCGATTTCCATATCTTTAACATGATGCTTTAGCTCTTTAATCTCTCCAGATAATTTAGTGAATTTTGAGGGGAGCACTTTCCGTACAGTTGGTAAGCAGCTGGCAAAGTTATGTGAGGCTAAGAGTTTGGACAGTTCAGGCTTTAGAGAGGTTACCAGAAGAGTAGTAAGCTGATAGACGTCTGGATATGAGGACCTAGCCTTTAGTGAGGCAATTTCAGCTTCAGCTGAAGCCTTTTGTTGTTCCAGCTCATCCTTCTAGGACGTAAGTAATTAAATTTGAGCCATTAACTCTTGAATTTGAGCTGATTTTGGAGATGGAGGAGGTGGGACTAAAGTGTCTTTAGGCACATCATGAGAAGTCTCATGAGTGTCGTCTTTGTTAGCTTCCTCTTCTTCACTCTCATCTGTAACAATGATGGGGGTATCTTGTGGGGAGTCAAGAGTGAAGAATGCAGATCTTGTGTCTTTCAAGAATTCTGATAAATCCTTCAGCTTTATCTTCTTCGAGATATCATCAGCTCTGGATTCCTTATTTGTACCTGAATAAGTGTGGGCAGTTTTTAACCCATCTCTAGCAGATTTGGTTTTATCTACAAGAACACTTGGATTAGACCTTGCAAATATGTGATCAAATGAATAGTTTTTGGTTCCTTCATCCATATCATGTTATGAAGATATGGAATCATTAGGAGCAGATAATCCAGGATCAGCTTCAGCTGTGGAATCTGCTGAAGCATCATGTCCTGATGCAGACTCAGAGTGCAAATGAAAGAAGCTAAATAAATAGGTTCAAGAGGAGTTAAATGCAAACTTACCACTACTGAGCTGAGGGTGGGCTCCTTCTTCATTGGTGGCCCCTAAAGATGTTGGGCCATCAGCTGCTTGTTGTGCCTCTTTATGCATTTCACCAACCACTGGAGTGGGAGGTGAAGGATGGCTTGGGCTTTTGTCCTTGGCTGAACTGGACTTAGTTTATGTTTCTAATTAGCCAGTTTTGGATTTGGATGCCTCAGTCTGGGACTCAGATGTGTGTTTTGAAGATTGTTTTCTTCTAAGTCCACTTTTAGCTTCTGGCTTTTTGCCTTGGGGGAACCTCCTCAGTCTATGAGGAAGGTTTTGGAGCTTTGGAGACCACAGGCACATATAACTTGCAGATGGCCTTCATGTGGGTAGTGTGTAACACCCCCATTTTTGACATATAGCAGCGGAAGCTAATCTCTAGGGTATCACTTCATGGATCAACAGACATAATCATAGAAAACGACTCATAAAGAGACGTTTTGGAAAATTTTGTTATCATTCATTTAT
>BQNB010136174.1:0-18040 GCA_026074375.1 Tanacetum coccineum
TGCTCTCTCTTGCCTATAAATACTGCACTATTCCTTAGCAGATGTTTAACCTTTTGCACACAGTTTCTGTTTTCTTTCTCTCTCTAAATTCTTCTACATCTCTCTAAAACGTTTGATCACTAACTTGCTTAATCTTGTTTTAAGTGATCCAATATTCCCTTCTTTCCCCTTTCCTCAAGTGCAAGAGAAGAACAATCGTATTTGCCAAGAAATGAAGTGTTGTAGATTAGTGATTCTCTCCTATCTTCTTCTAGATTTGATCTCTATATTCTCATTCTCGTGTAGTTGTGTAGATTCAGATAGTGTATAAATTCGAAAGTGTTGATTGTGTGTCGGTTAGTATTTTAGGCCTTAAAATACTCTTGTGAAGTGGTAGATTGGTTCTAGCTAAGATTAGGACTCGACATTTAGCTTAGTGTTGGAAATTCGTATAAGCGACCTGTAACGGTTTTCTCCGCCTAAAGAGAGCTTGTTGACATACTAAGATCTCGAGTCGGATACTCGGGGAGTGGAGTAGAGCGAAGAAGAGCTTCGTAGCCGAACCACTATAATTCTCAGTGTTGTGGTTTGATTGTTCTATCTCTTATCTCTTAACTTTCATCCTATATCTTGTAGTTGATATTTATATTGTGATTATGTTGCTTGTTGTTAGATATATTGTTTGTCTATATTGTTGGTTATACTCGAATCTAACATTTTTATAACCAAAGTTTTAAAATGACAATTAACGGGTAAACTATTCAACCCCCTTCCAGTTTCCACAATTGATATCAGAAGCCGAGGTCACTCAAGATTTTTAAAATATATTGTATTTTAAAGCTTGGATCGATCTATGGATTCTGACAAATATCTAGAAGGGCAATCTATGCAAAGACCACCACTCTTTGAAAGCAGTAGTTTTATTTATTGGAAAAATAGATTCGAAACTTATGTGAAATCAAAAGATCTTGATCTTTGGCATGTTATTACTGAGGGTGATTTTCTACCTATTCAAAATAATCTGGAAACCAAATTAGACGAGGTTGTCCCTTTTGAAAAACAAAACGATCACCAGAAGAAGAGACTTGCAAAAAATAACGAAGCTAAAATGGTTATTTACAATGCTTTGCCTAGGAAAGAATACAAAATAATTTTTATGTGTAATACGGCAAAAGAAATTTGGAAAACCTTGTTAATCACCCATCAAGGTAATAGTCAAGTCAAAGACAACAAGATTGACCTTTTGGTACAACAATATAAACAAATCGTCATTTACGAAGATGAATCTATAGATAGTGTTTTTGCTAGATTTAATACTATTATTACTAGTTTAAAATATTTTGATGAATGTTACCTTAGCAAGAACTATGTTAGGATGTTTCTTAGGGCTCTACATCCTAAATTGAGAGCAAAGGTCACGGCAATCGAAGAGTCGAAAGACTTGACATCGCTATCACTTGATGAACTCATCGGGAACCTTAAAGTTCACGAGATGATCATCAAGAAAAATTCCAAAATAGTCAAAACTAAAGGAGAAAGGAAATCTCTTACTTTAAAGGCTAAAAAGGAATCTAGTAATGAAGAAAGTTTAACTTCCGGAAGTGAAGATGGAGAGTAAGACAAGGCGGTTAGATATTTCAAGAAGTTCTTCAAGAGAAGAGGAAGGTTCGTAAGACAACCACAGAATGACAAAAAAAATATGATATTTTGGTGATAGGAAGTGCTTTAGATGCGGAGACCCGAATCATCTTATCGAAGAATGTCCGAAACCACCGAAGGATAAGAACCAAAGGGCTTTCGTCGGAGGTTCTTGGAGCGATAGCGATGAGGAAGATGATGAAAAGGCTAATGACAAAACGTGTCTCATTTCGAGTCCTCTTACTTTAGTGATGAAAACTCGTCAATAGATGATATTATTTTAGATTTTGAATATAATAAGTTATGTGAGATGAGTCTAAAAATAATCACTAAGAATAAACATTTAAAAGCTATTACAAATAGTTTAGAAAACGAAATTAGTGAACTAAAAGAAAAGTTGTCTAAGCTCGAGAAACAAGGAAGTTGATCTCGAATGTAAAACATGTCAAACACTTAAAATGGAAACAAAAAACTCAAAAAGGAAGCTTTCAAGCTAACTCAAAAACCCTCCGGAGATAAATCGGGTCTAGGGTTTAACTCATTTAAAAGCATCAACAAGCAGGACTAAGGTGCTGTTTGTTTATTAAGAGGCTTTGAATCTGAATATTCGGTAGAAAAGTCTGAATCTGATTTCTATCTTAATCTGAATAAGTGGTTGAGACATCTGAATCTGAATGAATAAAACTGTTTGTTTTTGTAAAAATGTCTAGATGTGTTAAACTATATTTTTTACAATTTAAATATAAAACGATGCATTCGCACAAGAAATAAACTTAATTAAATAAAAACCAAATTTTATAATATAATCAATCTAAAGTTTGAATTGAACTTCTTAAAATGATTAACTAAATAAGTCGTGTTAGAATTGAGATGTATGAGTTCGAAACCGTACCCTTTAATTTGAACAAAATATGAGTTGATACATATCATCTTATACACTCTTTATCTAACAAAACATATGCAATGATTCTATTTAATACTTTTAATACAAAAGAGAAAGGTGAAACAAGAAAAAAAATCAAGAAATAGAATTCACCAAAATAAAAAATATCATAACAAAGTAGAAATAAAATAAAAGAAGTAAGAAAAAAAGTCATTAATAGGTGTTAAGACACCCCGTTCACATCTAGTTTAGTAAAAGGTTTATGCCTCTTACTGCCTCTTAATGATCAGAAAAGAATAAACGCTCTTAACATTGCTTGCCTCTTACTGCCTCTGAATGACTTAAAAAAAATAAACAGTCTTAATGACCTAAATGTCTGTCCGCGTCTGAATGAGTCAGATTAAGATGATGTGAAGAGGCATTTCTGAAAAAACAAACACCACCTAAGAAAACAGAATTTATGAAATCTCAAAATGAGACGCCCTCTGGTGGCGGTCCCTTGATTGCTGGTGGCGGCCCCCTTACACTCTGTTATGAAGTCTAAATTTTAAATGGTGGAAGGCAATATGATGGGAAGGGAAATGTAAGTAATGGCATGATGAGGAAAGTGGTTATTAAAAATTGTGTTCTCTAATTATATTTTTTAGTACAAAGGAATGGAAAGAGCAGCAAAGAAAATTACCAATTTACCCTCAAAACTACACATATTAGCTGATCATGTTAAAGTGCATGAATATTACATCTAGAAAGACCATTTGCTTCAAAAAATTTATGGCCTGATGCTTTTGCCTTTATTTGATACGACTTGTTTAATGTACATAAAGCAAGTAGATATTTGCAAATGTTTTCTTTGTTCGTGTTATGTGTTATCTTTTGCTGTTGTAAATACTGATACATGGTCACATGGATAGTGTATGCTGGTCAATTCCCACCAAGTTTCTCCATCTTAAATGATTAATGTTGGATACATAGGGTCCACCTCGCTCCGATATATACAGGACGCACACGGGCCAGTGGCAATTGTGGGAGGTGATGGGGTGCAGCAACATCTAGTTCCAAGGCTAAGTATAGATGCCTTCATAGCAGAAAGCAACAAACGAGATGATCGTGAGAGGTGGATCATATAACAGTAAAAGAATGGTGCCCTATCTCTTTTTTGATGGCATCATTGTTGTGTATGTAGTGCTCAATAAAGATTGCCTTTGTGTGACCTCGCGCCTTGCATCTTATAGTCTAGCGACCTAACGAGACAACTGTAAATGTATGGCAACCTCAGTATTCTTTGGATATGGTCCCTTGAACAAACTAGAATGCCATTGTGTAGATGTAACAATGCCTCTTGAGTAACTGAGTAACCATTGCAGAAAAGAGCATATAATTCAACATAGCATAATGAAGGAAGGGAACCGACAACCTAGATATATCATTTATGGATGCAAAAAATAAAAGATTTAACAACAATAATGTTATATGTCATGTTTGCATTATAGTATCATACGAAAGATTTAGAATAAGAGAGAGGAAGCTAGAGAGAGTTTTCACACATTTTCAATTTTCATTAATGAAAGGAAAAAGAAAGGAGGTTGAGGAAGGTGATTACACAAATGACTCAAAACCTTGTATAATACTTCTAGTAAGAGGTATTTATACTTATTGACTAATCCTTTTACTTTCCTTACTTTTGTCTAACTTTGGTCAACATTTACTTAAGTTTGACCCAAGTTGACTTATTACATTATAATTACAAACTTAAAAATACTATATGTAAGACCAATTCATTAATAATAATTAACACTTTTTCTATTTCTAACAATCTCCCCCTAAGGGTTGATTATTACTAACGCTTCATCGTCGGTAGAATTGGTCTTCCATTTACAAAAGAAATTCCTATCTTCTTTTATGCCCACGAGACTGTAGAAACTTTTAATGAAGAACTTTTTATCAACTGTATTAATTCGTAGAAATCTTCTGATTTTTGACCGTTTCTCCCCCTCAGGAGGCTCATCATTTGCATTGATGTGCATTATGGAGTTTGCCTGAACTAGCTGGCAGAAGACTTCTCGAATTGCTTCTTTAAAGTATCCCACATTTCCGGGTCAGCAAGTTGCGCCTGAAGATCTAATTTCATTGTCAGATACAATTGTTGTTTCAGATCAACAGTTGTTTTTGCAATTAGTGTTCTTGTTGTAGGATGAATATTAAGAACTTTGTTCTTCATGTGACATTTAAACAAGTCTTCAATAATCTTTGGGGCATGAGTAGCAAGTTCTTTAGCCACCAACTCAGGAACAACATCTACGAATATCTCTTGATCTTTCTTTACTGCATCTTTAATCATTCTTGGAACTGCTTCTTTGATAAGCTCATTGGTTTTATCTATAGTAAGCTCTAGAACAATGATATTCAGATTATCAGACATTTCCTTCATTTTACTTTCAAAATATTCTTTCAATATAAAAGTATCTTTCAACTTTTTATTGAGTTAACCACTTCGTCTACTCAATTCAGCAACACTTCCTGGAAGTATCTTGCGTGAACTGGAGATATGTTGTGACATGCTTGGTTCTTTAGAAGTAGTATCAGGTGTAGGTGATATATTAACTATCAATTCCTCATAAATAGTTTTCTCTTATGAAAAATCTTTCCCAGGAGATCTAGGGGGTGAGAGAATTGGTGTCTGCATCTTCTCGTTTCTAATCTCTGAACTACCCGACACTTTCTTCCTGACTAATGCATGATCAACATGATCATCATCATCAACATCCTTATCATCATCATCCTTTCCATCATCTTTCTTCTCCTTCACAACACATCAACAACATCCTGATGTTCCTTATGGCTCCTGGGCTCTATCCTAGTTCTGGTGTCTTCGTCATCCTGAAAAACTAAATCAGAAAAAGCACTAGCATACGAATTGTCTTCTTCGTCATCAAAAAACTTATCAATATCCTCCTTGATAATTTTATCCTGAACTTTAGCAACATTCTCTTGAGCTTCAGCAGCTAACGCTATTTTGTGCAAAGTAAGACTTAGAATAGATGCTTCAGCAATATCATCTCTTTCTTTGTCATCACCTGGAGGTGGAGTTGAAGTGGTACTTGGTTTCTTTTATTTGACTGTAACTTTCAGAGATTTCCTCAGAGTACTAGATTCTTCAGCAACTTCTATGCTTTTTCTCTTCTACTCAGCAATAGGGGTAGGTGTCCTAGTAGCACTAGGTGTCCTATGTGTTCCTTGGGTAGATTTAACCGGTTCTGGCTAAATCTTTGGAACATCTACCCTGACAAACTTCTCCTCATACGCCGTATACTCCTTGGAGGCACGAATCTCATCAGTAAGAAGGTCACTTGGAATCAGCAACCCTCGTACCATCACATTCCTTATAGTGTACACATTTCCTAATGGAACATCATCCTTGATGGAATGATAATCCTCTTCCAGTCTCGGGGCAATGGAAGGAAACTTCTTCATAAGATCAGCGATTATAAGCTTTGTGAAGCGAGGATATTGTATCGAATCCTTCTTTTGATAAACACAATGTAGAAAATCCCACCATAATCAACATGAACTTGATTTATCACAACATGAAAAATCTGAAGAATGTTGATTTTCGTTTGATCATAACCTGTTATCCTTGTAGTAAGAAAACGGTTTAAGATTTTGAACATTGTTTACCATGGTTGAGCCAAGTTCTTCGTGTAGATAGCACTTACTTTATCAACAATGCCTTCATAGCCAACAATCCTTAAAAATCTTGGAATATACTTCAAGTCTGCTGGAACAATTAATGAATTTTCTAGAGTTTCCACTGGCAGCTTGAGTGCATCCCTTAACATATCAACGGTATACATGATTGTTTCTCTGTTAATTGTGAAACGAATGGTATCTTTAGTATTCGGCACTTTGTTGACAATTTTCCAAAATTGTTGTAAGTACACGACTGGAACATCAACAGTTGATGTCAAAGCGTGACTCAAAGAATGATCAACTAGAAGTATTCCAACAATCTTGTACTCTTCTGAACATGGAATGTTCTGGAGCATGGAAAAGTGATTACATCTACCAATACGTTGATATTTGGTGACAAGTTGATCAGCAGGAATAACTTGTTGTTGTGGTTGTTGTGCCATTATGAATATTGTATGATGAAATGAAGTGATTAGCGAAATGAGATAAAGTATGAAATATCAACAGTTATATAATATTTTATCTCTTTCCACTCTGTCTATTTTTATATGCTCTAGCAATTCTTTTTTAGCATAGTTTAATCATTTTCTTTCTCATGTACCAATTCTTGCTTTTCAAGTACATGTCATACGCTTTATTCGTCTTTTTTTTTAATTTCACTTTGTATGCTCTAGCATTTCTTTTTCAAGCATACTTTGAGATGGATTTTATCTCTCTTTCTATTTGAGTTTCCTCACCAAAAAGCAATTTATGAAATGATACTCTTATAAGAATAATAAAGACATACTCTGATTTTGGAAAATACTACATTGGCAAAAAAACACTTGTTTGTGAAAAACCATTGATATTTAAGAAATTTAAGAGTAATCTTTATATTCTTAAAAAAACTTTTTAGTAAAAGAGTATTACTTTTTGACACAAAATTATGACTTTTTCATAGAAAATTGAGATAAAATACCCAAAATCACTTGATTTTTCAAAGATGGTTTGAAAAATGATGATTGTAGAACCAACCTTATGAAACAACAACTGGATGGTCACTAAGTCACTCACTCCTCATTATGTTCATTGCAGAAAACGGCCGAAACCGAACATGACTTAGACCATTTACCGAATTGATTTCCAAAAGTTAGTTATAAACCATGTTGAACGGTGTTAGAAACATTCTTTTTTAAAACTTTGAAATTTACCTTTTGAAACATGAGTCATTTTGAGAAATGATCTTAGACATTTGAATCACAGCTTTCATTCCTTTTTTTTAACTTTTGAAACACTTTTTGAATCATCACTGAATGAAAATTTTAGTAGATCACTCATTCCTCATTCTGTTAAATTCAGAAAACGGTCATAACCGGACGTGATCTTCACCATTTGTTCCATTTATCAATATAAAAGTATGTGTTTTTAACAAAATTTATCATTGGATTTGTTAAATTCCATTTGAATATTCGTAAGACAAAATTTTAGCTTATTTTAGAATATCCGAAACCCATTAAGAAATATTCGAAACCCAAAAATTAGCCCATTTGATTATACGAAACCCATTAAGACAAGCCCAATAAACATTTACAAAACCCACATGTTGGCCCAATAAGATTTACGAAATCGTAACCTTTACTTCAAAATCAATTTGCTTTCGTATGAATAAACATGTGTTAAGAACGACTTTAAGCACTGATTTATCATTTAAACCATATATCTATCATTCTTAAATCATTAAAACACCCTTTATATCTATGTAAGTATTAATTCATCCATATGAAACCTCTGTCAGTTATAAAACCCTTTGATTTAAGGTCCAAACATGTTGTTTTCAGTGATCCTTTGACACAAATCATATCACAACACAGTCAATCACATTTTGTCTCAATCAATTACACATAGTCCTAACTTTTAATTTTACGAAACCCTAGATCTGTACGAAACCTATAAATCAAATAATTAAAACATTTAACAGCTTTTGGAATCATAAAAGATCTTATATCCTTACATTTGGTAATCTCAAAGTAACGTAAAACCATTTGGATCGTGTGTTTGCAAGGATGCGAAAGCTCAAACTTGAGAGGATTTACGAAAGCTTCTTAGGTTACGTACGAAAGTGAAAAGCTTTCGTATGAAACCTCTGGCTTTTATATGTACAAAAATAAGTTTGAGGATTTGGCAATTTTTGTCCTTATCCTTTCTTTCGTATACATTGTGAGTCCAAAATAAGTTTCAAAACTCCCCCTTGGAGTGAAAACTTATTCTCAATTAACCCTTTGAGTTATTTTAGCAGTTATGAATCCTGTTTTTTTATTTATTTAAACTTTATAACTCCCCCTTGAAATAGTATCCTTCCATAAATTTCCTCTTTTGGAAGAAAAATTATTCAAAAGTTTGTTATTTCACATTTATGCTCTACTTTTGATGTTCTGATGATGATTTAACTGAAAAAATTGCATAACTCCTCCTCAAATAAATGTCTAGTTAAAGAATTTATTTGAGAGATTGTTATTTTTATAGTTTTGAACACGCTTGGGATGGATTTTGATAAAATTAAAAATTTATAACTCCTCCTTGAATAAATATCTTCCTAAAGAATTTATTCAAGAGTTTGTTATTCTTGCAGATTTAAGCATACTTTGATTTTCAAAGATGATATCTTTTTGTGAATGAAAATAATTACAGAACACATATTTTATCGATGACAAATCATTTTTCAAATGAATAACTCCCCCTCGGATAATGATGCATTCAAAGCTTTTGAAAATCATAATTTGTGAAATACAACATCATTACTCTGATAATTCAGAGAAGATACGTGTTTGCATCATTTAAATAAAAAATTTATATTTTTGTGTTTTTCAAATTTTGTATTTTGTTTTTAATATTTGTACAGAAAATCACAATATTTTTGTGTGTTTTGTTTTTGGGTTTTTCATTGCATTTTTTAATTTTGTATTTTGTTTTTGATTGTATTTACAAAAGTTTTGTGATGTGTGACTTTTCTTTTTCAAGAAGATAACTTTGCGAGACGTTCCAACTAAGTTGGAGTCATACATCGCATACCAATCCTGTGAACTAGATACTCAAACCTTTCTCTTGGAAAGGCTTTAGTAAATAGATCAGCAAGTTGGTATTTCGTCCTGACAAAGTAGAGTTCAATTGTACCGTTCTCAACATGCTCCTTGATAAAATGATAACGAATATTGATGTGCTTTGTACGAGAATGTTGTACCGGATTACATTAGATGGCAATTGCACTCTTTGAATCACAGTATATTGGAATCTTGTTCCAACAATATCCATAATCAAGCAGTTGTGTTCTTATCCAAATGACTTGTGCATAGCATGCTGATAAAGATACGCACTTATCTTCCGCAGTTGACATAGCTGTACAATCATACTTTTTAGATGACCAACTGACTAGCTTGTCTCCCAGAAATTGGATTCCTCCATATGTGCTTTTATAATCATCAAGACACCCTGCCAAATCTGCATCTGAATATGCAATTAGCCCAAATCTAGAATCCTTCAAGTACCACAATCCCATGTTAATGGATTGTCTGAGGTACTAAAATATCCTTTTGACCTATTTGAGGTGTTTCTCGGTTGGGCGTGCCTGATAACGTGCACAAACAAATGTTGCAAAGGTAATATCTGGACGACTTGTAGTAAGATACATGAGTCCTCCAATCATACTATGGTATTTAGTTTGTTCAGTTGGAGTGCCTGTAAATATGTGTCGATTTTGGTAGTATCCATTGGTGTCGTAACAGTGTCACATTTTTCCATATCGTGTTTTCTAAGAAGCTTCAAATTGTATTGTGATTGGTTAACAAAGATTCCATGAGGGGGTTGATGAATCTGAAGTCCTAGGAAGAACTTCATTTCACCCATCATTGACATTTCAAAGTTATCTTTCATTAGTTTTGCAAATCTGTTTGAGAAAACTAGATTTGTTGAACCAAAAATAATGTCATCGATATATATTTGAACTAATAAAATGTCATCTCGTGTCTTCGTGTAAATAGTGTTGCATCAACAATACATTTTATGAAATAGTGTTCAATCAAGAAGGAAGAAAGCTTGTCATACCATGCTTGAGGGGCTTGTTTGAGAACATATATAGCTTTTTTAAGACGATAAACGTGGTTAGGAAAGTCTGGGTCTACAACTCCGTTTGGCTGGCTTACATAAACTTCTTTTTTTAATGGACCATTGAGGAAGACAGTCTTCACATCCATCTGGTATATTGTAAAGTTCTTGTGAGCCGCATAAGCCACGAACTTACGAACAACTTCTAGTCGTGCTACTAGAGCAAACGACTCTTCAAAGTTAATTCCTTATTGTTGACTTTAACCCTTTGCAATGAGACAAGACTTATTCTGAATAACCATGTTTTCAGCATCCGTCTTGTTTTTCCAAAGCCATTTTACCTTGATTACATGTATGCCGTCAGGTAATGGAACAAGTTCCCACACATCTAATCATTTGAACTGATTAAGTTCATCTTGTATTGATTCGATCTAGCTATGATCAAGCATAGCTTCCTTGATGTTTTTGGGCTCAGTAAGACTCACTATGAGTGCGTACATATACAACTCTGCATCGGTTTAGAGTTTACTTCTTGTTGTCACTGGCTTGGAAGGATAACCAATTACTTGTTTAATTGAATGATTCTTAGTCTATTTATTAGTGTAGCGATGTTTTTGGTAGAACTCGTGCATATTTAATGGGTCCTGATAGTTTGATGTTGATCCCACATGAATAGATCTTGCTTAGCTTGTAAAAGGCTTAGTTGTATTGAACAAATCCAAGACAGCTATGATAGAAACTTTAATTGAATATATCAAAGACTATGCAGAATCTAGTCTATGACACTAAGAAGAATAAGCAATGAAACAATAACAAACAAGATTGTATAATACCAAACTTTCAGCCTCAATATATTAATACGAACACTCTTAATAGTGTTAGGGTTATACAAAACCTTGAAGCTATAACAAAACGATTTCTAGATGATATATGAAGATGAGATATTGAGATACTAACCTACATGCCCTAGGGTCTCCTTTTATACACCAAGGAACCCTAATGGGCTTACAACGCGTTTTCTATACATACATATCTTTTCCTAAAATATCTCATTCTTATCACATCAGCAGTACTAACATATAACTAACAGTACTAACTTATAACTGACAGCAGAAACTCTTCTAGCAGTAGTAACTAATACTAGCAGTAGTAACTTTACAACTAGCAGTAGTAATGACTTAGAATATTTCCTGCAGTCTTCACCAGCAGTAGAAACTATAACCAGCAGTAGTAATCTTCATAACTAGCAGCAGTAACTTGAACCAGCAGTAGTAACAGTTAAGAAGCCTTTTATTCCCAACAATCCTCCCCTAAACTTGATATTCATCATATTAATCATCAAGTTTCTTCAATAAAATCTTCTTAATCCTCAGGAGGATGTATTCAAACACTCTTCTACTTCTTAAGCTGTGATCTTGTAAATCTGAGAAGTTCATAAGCTATTTCACACTCATGATCAACTTCTAGTCTTCTACTCAACATCCTTGAAAGCATTTCTTGTGTAAGAGGATACTTTCTTTCTACCATCATGTGAATAGTCATTCCAGTATCTGTCAATAGTAAATGAATTCGACATGAATCAAATAACCTCCAGCTTATCAATGTGTAGTCCTATTGAGCTTTCCAGATTTCATCTTCCTTACTTGGCTCAAATAAAGTTATAAGATCTCCCCAAAGTAATCTGTCATATCCTTCTGGGCTTGTTGTTTCAAATCTTTCCTTTACCAGTCTGTATAGATCTAACACATCTTTTCTGTCAAAATCATCAAGCATTGCACTAAATATCTTGTAATATTTTTCACTTCCATCTACCCTGATGATCTGATAAAACATCTTGTCTTCTGCTAGAATGTATGTCTTCTAGTAAACTATTGGATACTTTGTAGATAATGATTCAACATTGACAGCTTCATCATCTCTTGGAACCATCTCTAAACAAAGTTGAAATTCTGCCTTTTCTGTATCATCCTCTAGTTTTTGCCACTTGACACTTTCTTCATCAAGTTCTTTACCTGCTCTTTTCTTACTAACTATTTCCTTTCTACTGCTTTTAGTTTTCTTTCCACTGCCTTCCACCACCTCTGAATCCATAGGAACAAATGAATTCACCCTCTTCATTTCTTTGTCAAACAACATCTGAATTTCTTCAAAACTTTTGTTTTTCAACTGACTATGATTGTAATTAGCCATATTTTTCAAATAAGTACACATTTGATTCCTCTTTTAAGCTTTAGTTGGTGGTTTTCTTCTGATCTTTTCAGCTTTGAGCTTTGCAAAGTGCTTCTTACTTTTGTCTATTAACTCTACAAACAATCTTGACCTCTCTTTAATGGTCAATTCTCCCTGTTCTTATGCTTGTAGTCTCTGAGCTAACTCATAATCTGCCTCCATCATAGCTTGAGTATTATCCCATAAAATTAAGATAGCCTCATCTTCTCTTTGTATTGTAACCCTTTCTTCTTCTTCTAACTCAGCCTCTAATTCTTCTGCAAGTCTTTTAGCCACTTCTTCATCAAACTTGATCAGATCCTTTTTCTTTAATGGCTTCTCTGATTTAATCATTTTGGCTTTTCCCTTGTCTTTTAGATCATGTTGTAAAGGAGGTACTACTTTTCTTATTCTAGACTCACTAGGTTCTTGCATAGTCACTCCTCTTGTCGGTCTAGTAGCAGGCTCACTAGATTTTTCTTTTGATCCTCTTTCTTTTGCTTTTTCTTTTGATTTCTCACTTCTCATCTTTATAAGTATCTGAGCAATTATGAGATCTTCATATTCAATAAGAGTTGTTGTTGTTGGAGGAGTACTTGGCTCAACAGTACTAACAGATACACCAGCAGTAGTAATTAGTGCACTGACAGTAGTAACATCAATATCCTGATCATACCTCCTCTAAGTCTCTGCATCCTCTTGAAACCATGAAATATCATCATCTTGGTCTTCATTCCTCCCCTGTTTGGATGCATCCTCCTGATCACCCAAACTTTTATCTGCAGAGGACTCTATCCTGACTTTGAATAATCTCCTCTTGAGTTGTGGAGTTCTTGCCTTTTTTCTTCATTTCCAATTTCTTGACTCTCTTCTTTAGATTAGTAATCTCCAAATCCTAAGCAGTCTTGACATTCTCTAAGGCAAGAACCCTGTCAAACAATTTTGTACAAATTTCCATCAATTTCATATATTTAGATTTGTCGTCTCCCTTCTAGGTAATGCTAACTCCTGAGAGAGGTGGATCATTGGACTGTTTAGACAACCTCTCAAACCTAGTTTGAGCAGGTCTGTCCCCCAATATGGTATCTTGGCGCCTGGGACCACTACCTAAACCAGTTCCTTGAGGAATAGGCTCATTAAGTGTTGCCATGGATTTCCGAATGATGTTACCACTGTCCTGCTCTGCATCTAAGCTAGCAGCAGTAGTGGCAGCCCTTTCCATATTGTCTCCCTTCTCCTTATGGACAATCTCATCTGCTACAAGGGTAGTAAGTCCACTAGACTGAGATATCTCAGTGGGCCTTTTGGTTTTCCTACGTTTGTGAGTCTTTTGGGGTTGTGATGATGATGCAATAATAGGGATTGGTTCAATATTAGATGGTGAAGCAGTAGTAGGTGTGTGTTGGGGTTCAGTGGGTTGTCCTGAACCTTCACCCACATCTGCTTGAGGTTGTATCAACATAGTAGCAAACAATGGTGTCACAGTCCCTGAAAAATCTTTTCCTTGCCTTCTCATGTTTGCAAAAACCTTTTTAGTATGAGAAGGTGTATCATACTCATCATTAAAAGTTGGTGTAAGATTTTCAATTTGATTGTTCAAAAACAGTTGTAAAAACCTTGGATACATTAAAAACTTTTTAGAATTAGGATCCAAGTTTCATAACATACCATCAAAAATCAATTTAGAAAAATTAAATTTTTTGATTCTTACCAAACATATAACTGCAGATGCAATATTTGTACGAAATTCATTCCAAGCAGTTGATTTTGAACTTAAACATTGCAAGATGGTATGTATAAGATACTTCTATTGATGTGAAAAATAAGATTTATAAAAAGTAGGTCTATCAAAAAGATTCTCATATCCTATCAATTGAAGGTTTTCAAAAAATTTAGTATTTGTGATACAAGCAATACCATCCTCATCAATAAATTTAAGATCTGTCCTTATAAATGATTATGATATTACTATTGTCTTGCCATTAACTTTCGCATGTATTTGTCTTTCATTATTGACTATTTTGATCTTTGCAGTAGACCAAAACTGCTCAATATAAGAGACATAGATAGTTGGACTTACAGTTAAGGCATATCGGATTGGGTTAGCATTCAGAAAGTCCACTATCTCATCAAAATTAGCATTCTCTGTGGATTTTTCCAAGTAAGCAACCATGTTGTGTAAATCAACAAATTTTAAAGCCTCTATGAATGATAATTGTTGAATTCGGTGATGAAACTGAGTTTATGTTTGTAATTTAGGAGTATTAGAAGATTAATAACGAATATGGTGTGATCGTATGCGCTTAAATAGGTATTAAAGAAAACCTATACGCGAAGTTTTTGTTTTATAGTCAAAGAATACCCTCAGCAGTTGTAACTCCAAGGTAACCTAGCAGTAGTAAGTAGCCTGATAGCAATAACTTTTGCCTAGCAGCACTATCTTAGCCCAGCAGTATTAACTTTTTGCCTGGCAGTACTAACTTTTCGCCCAACAGTACTAAGTAATGCCCAACAACATTAACTTTTTGAGTTACCAGTTTTAACCCCAATTTCATCCTTAGCATTTCCAACCCATTCCAATCATCAATCTATCCAAACAACACTTCAGAGATTAAGCATTCCAATGCTAGCAGTCACAAAAAATAAAAACACTACATCAATGCTTTTTGTGAGTAAATCTGAAACATTGTGAATCGTGTGAATCTATGATCACTTGTAATTAAATCGCTCTCATATGAATCCCTGATTGATGATAGTCTAATCTTAATGTGCTTAGTCTTTGAGTGAAACATTGGATTCTTAACTATACAGATTATGCTTTCATTGTCAATGAAAATCTTGGTGTTCATAAAGTTGTATCCATAATCAAGCAATTGATTTTGGATCCATAACACTTGTCCACAGCAACTATATGCCATCTACATACTCAGCTTCAGTAGTAGAGTTGGTTAACTACAGTTGGCTTCTATGCATTGCCATAAAATCAATCTTCTCCCAAGAAATTGACAACCTCCTGTTGTGGATTTCCTGTCTAAACTAGCACCAGCATAGTCACTGTCAGTACAAGCTTCCAAATCAAATGGTGAGTCCTTAGGATACTAAAGGCACAATTTAGGTTGGTATTTCAAGTATCTAAAGATTCTTTTCACAGCATGAAGATGTGAAACTTTAGGTGTGACTTGGAATCTTGCACAAGCACATACAACAAACATTATATCGGGCCTTGAAGATGTTAAATACATTAATGAGCCAATCATTGATCTATATAAATGAACATCAACATCTTCAGCATTTTCATCCTTCATCAAAGACTTTGAGGTCTCCACAGGTGTACTTGTTGTCTTCACAGTTGAAAAGCCAAACTTCTTTAAAATATCATCCACATACTTGTCTTGGCTGATGAAAATTCCATCATCGTTTTGTGTCACTTGTAGTCCTAAGAAGAAAGTAAGCTCACTCATAGAGCTCATCTAGAACTTCTTATGCATTAATTTCTCAAACTCAGTGCATAAACTCTTCTTAGTAGATCTAAAAATGATATCGTCTACATATACTTGAACTAGTATAATATTACCTTTGACTCTTTTAATGAATAACGTCTTATTTATCTAACCTCTCTAAAAATCCATTGTCCAATAAATAGGTAGATAAAGTCTCATACCAAGCTTTAGGAGCTTGATGTAGGCCATATAGTGCCTTTTCTACTTTATAAACTCTATCAAGGAACTCTGGATCTTTAAACCCTAGAGGTTGACAGACATAGACTTCCTCTTCAATCTTGCCATACAGAAATGCACTCTTCATATCCATCTGATACACAACAAAGTCTTTGAATGAGGCATAGGCAAAGAATAGCCTAATTGCTTCAATCCTAGCAACAGGAGCAAAACCCTCATCATAATCTATTCCCTCATCTTTAGTGTAACCCTGTGCAACCAGCCTTGCCTTGTTTCTAACCACAATACCTCTTTCATCTTTCTTGTTTCTGTAGATCCATTTTGTTCCAATTGCCCTCTTGCCATATGGTAAATCAACTAAAGTCCAAACCTTCTATAGTTTAAATTGTAGAAGCTCATCTTGCATTGCTTCTATCCAGCTTGGATCTGTCAAAGCTTGAATTACCTTCTTGGGTTTTACTTGTGATAGAAAATAAGCAAATTAACAATTCTGAAAATCTTTATGGTTGATCCTCCGTTGCACTGAACTAAACATACCATGGTCAGTCACACTCTTTGTCATTCTTCTGGTTTGAGGTGCTGAATGTATATCTTTAATGATTTGTTCAAGTAGATGATCCTTGTGAATTATGGTAGTTGGAGTAGGACTGACAAGGATATGTGTATCCAAATTAGTCATGTCAGCCTCTGCATCAACATCTTCATCATCATCTGAATAGACAATTTCTTCCAAATAAGACATATTTGGATCATCAACACATCTATAGACTATATTCTCATCAATAGCATTATCTTCTATGCTAGCTGTATTAACAGTTGAACTAACCGTATTAATATTGTTTGTGTTGTTAACACTTTCATCCTGCTCTTGATTAACTCTTGGATCCTCTGTATTTGGCACCTCACTATCTTCATTCTCTAGATGTTCACCATCCTTCTTTTCCTCCTCCCCTGGTGGTTTGAATCCAGCATCAGGAGAATCCTTTAAACTAGAAGAGAATGGTGGATCTTGAGTCAAAAATGGTAGCAGTATGTAATCTTTGACAGGTATTGTCTCCACTCTATCTTTACCTGCATTTTCACATGCTTTTGTACCTACAATACCATTAGATTGATTCCCTGCAACTACTGGCTCATAATTCATAGATTTTTATTAGAGCATTTATATCAAAAAGCCAATTAGGTCCATTTCCTGCAATATTAGGTGTTTCTTCACTAAACTTGACATGCAAGTTCTCTTATACTATCCTAGTTCTACTGTTGAATACCCTGAATGCTTTGCTATTGGTAGAGTATCTGTTAGCCTCAAAATATTGAGCCGAACTAGAAGTTCGTTCATTATGTGTACGAGTCTCGGTCATTTAATTAGTTAATGTTGTAATAGTATAATATCGGGAATCGGGCTCGATGGTTAAACTAATATTGTATATGTTTCGGGTTTAATCCCAAGCAAAACCCGAGCCTGGGTCCTAGTTAAATATCCCGCGCGTCATTTAATGCGACGGGGTATATAAACTTTTTTTTATTTAGAAAAGAGTAGTTGTTGAAAATATATCTTTTTTTCCTTTTCCTAAACTCTCTCATCTCTCTCTCTTTTCTTTCTCTCTCTACAAAACAACTCACTCTCTTTCTCTTTTCTAGATCAAATTCGTGTATGATATATATGTTATGAAGTGGTAGTCGGGATCTTACAATTGGCATAAGAGCTACGTGTGGATAAGTGGTTAATTATTGTGGTTAAAAAGATCAAATTCGTGGTTCATTTTGAAGCAAAAAATCCCACGGCTCATTTTTGATTTTGGCTTATTTGTGTAACACCCCCAAAAAATACAACAACGCAGCGGAATACCACTTGGGGTGCTACTTCATAATACACAGCGCTAGATACAAG
>BQNB010136175.1:0-13118 GCA_026074375.1 Tanacetum coccineum
ACTAAGTATAACGAACTTGATGTAGAAGTAGAATAACCAAAACTTGTGTCTTATATCTTATACTATCCACGTGACTTCGAACTTATAAATAAATCTGTGAAATATAAGTAGATCGCGACCTCTTGACAAAAATCCTCATCTTTTGCTAGACACCAGACCAAAGCGATAGCAAATGTGAGCTTTGAGCACCATAAGAAAAATTACACACCTTTGCTAGATTTTGACAAGTCTTCGTCGCATCGTTTCTAAGCACGAACAAGTTATCTCTAAAGTGTAACACCCACTTTAAGATATGATAAAACACAAACCCAAATAATTCCACTTCACCTTCAAATAGGTGATAAACAATCCTCTTCGTAGTCAAGTAAACCAAGAAATCCAAAAACAAGCCTTTTAATCATTTAAAACCAACCAATAATCAAACTGTGTGTGATGTTCGAGAACCAAATCATGCATTCTGTCCGATATCAGATAGAACTAGCAGTTGTAAATCCTTCTAGCAGTATTAACTTTCTTTAATCCCAATGCTAGCAGTACAAAGTTTCAACGGACAGTACTAACTCTCTATGCCAGCAGTACAAAGTATGAACGAACAGTACAAACCTTTTGAACATACTACTGTTATAAACAACCAAGCTTTGTTCGTCCCATTCTTGAAATAGATATCAAATCTGATGAACAAATATCCCACGTCATTTGATGAGTAAATCAGCCCAAACCAACATTTTGCCATTCATCTAGTCATAATTAACACCGGCCCATTTGCATACATGTACCAACAATATTAATCTTTTCTTTGTTTGCTTTGGCAGTACTAATTAGCAACTGGCAGTACTAAAATATATAGGCAATACAAACTTGTTATGGCAGTATTGACACAAAAGCATGACATGTATTAAGCAGCACAAAGTATATTAGGAGCATATTGACATACCAATAAATACCATAATCATGAAGTATCATCTTAAAGAAACCAAACTCATGAAGACCTTGAGCTTCCTTAATTCCTTGTTGAAATCATTGACAACCAGAAACCCATGATCCTTACAAGCGTCCTTCTTGATTAACAAGCAACAAGTCATGAGAATCTTTGACAAATCACATCTTCAAAGAGACCTAGTGTAGTACACTAGTTTAGATGAATCTTTAAAATCCAAAAACCTTTATGTGTTGCACCCTTGAAGTCGACATACTTTATAGTCCAAGAAGATCTTGCAGCTTTTCTTTTCCCTAAACTTATTACGTGTCCAATTCAACAAGAAAAACCAACTATCGTAGCTATTGAGACACATACCTTTGTCATACCTGCTGCTTTTTCTTTGTCCAATATCGTACTTCATCTATTTGAACCCCTTGTTGAAACTAATTATAAAGTCAAAGTATGTTAGGGTTTTAGAAAACCCTAAATCATTCAGCCTCTATAATAATGTATGCATGATTTTAAGAGTGACAAGATTTATATGTCGACTTTAATTGGGGTTTTAGGGTTATCACAAGTTCCCTTTTGATCTCCTTGCTTGAAACCTGATCACCAATCCACCTTGTGTCGACTAGTATTAACCAAAAACTCTAATAGATAGTGTTTCGTTGATTAACTTTATTCAGTGACACACACACAAAGCAACACATCAGATAATCATTAATGAGCATCAAATTAGAATGAAGAAGTTACCGAATTACACATGTTCTGTTTATACCGAATTAGGGTTTGTAAAAACCCTAGTTTTACCGAATTCTAGTTCACCAAAAAAGAAAATATGAACCGAATTTGAAGATTACCCAAAACAGAAAATTCTAACCTTCTTTTCTTCATAAATTCGACCATGAAACACCTTGTAGATCCTAGATTAAGAGCCCCCATGGCTCTGATACCAATTGTGGGGTCTGAATAACTCTTTAGATCGTTGTAAGCTCAGTTTGTTTAGAACATTTATCTAGGATTAACAATAACAAAGAACAATAGAATATATGCATAGCGGAAATAGCATAATGAACAAAGTTATTCAACAAGGTTTTTCATCATTATCTTTTCTACAATGACTACTACAAGCCCCAATTCTACCTTGATCAATGGTAGAACGTGTTATCTAAACTATAACAAGGAATCAAAGATCCTTGAGGCTAAACTACAACCAATCTAGGCGTCTACATTAAGACTTGACGCCTAGAACACACACACACCTTTAGTCGACTACATTTTCTGTGTATATAAAAACCTACAACCTGTATCTCTTTATATACTAGAGATATTAGGTTTTACAAAGGGATAAACATAAATCTTTTAAACATTTAAGGAATATCTTCTGTTATCTTTATCTTCTTAAGGAGATCTTCCAAATCTTCATCTTTTGATATCTTTGACCAAATCTTCCATAATTCTCCACCAGCTTGTAGAATTATTTAATGACGATTTTGATCCTTTTGTTTCATTACTTGTTTCTTTTGTCTCATCAAATCTATAATTCCCAACAATAGCTTTAATTACCCGCGTCCATAGAGATTGAATTTGAGTCTTAAAACGCCAAAGCCATTTAAACATCAAACCATGATTAAGAGCAAAAAGACTAGTTAGGCCGAGACCACCTTTTTCTTAGACATAAGAACTTTCTTCCAACTAATCCACACCATCTTTTTGTTCGAACCATCAACACCATTGAAGAAGTTTATGCGTATAGATTCTAGGTGATTAATCACACCCAAAGGGACTTTAAAAATAGACATATGATAGAGCGGAATAGAACTAATGACCGATTTAAGAAGAGTAAGATGACCTCCTATAGATAAAGAACTATGTTTCCATTTAGAAAGCCTAGATTTCACTTTAGAGATAACCTCGTGCCAAGAACTGAACTTTGACATAGTACCACCAACTTTGACACCAAGATAATTAAATGGAGTCGAAAAAGTATAACATCCAACTATCCTTGCTGTATTATACACTTCATCAGAATGCACTCCAATTCCCATCAACTTGCTTTTATGAATATTTATTCTAAGGCCTGATGCCATATTAAAACACTTCAAAACATTAACAATCGTGTTAATATTTGACGCATCCCATTCTCCTATAAACACAGCGTCATCGGCATAAAATAAGTGAGAAGTCGTTAAGGAATTATTAATGGTAATACCTTTAAATAAACCCGCGTCCATAATCTTGCCAAACGAGACATGTAAACTTTACATTATTAAGATGAAAAGAAAAGGAGATAAAGGCTCGCCTTGCTTTAATCCTTTGTGAAAACAAAATTCAGACGACGGGTACATTAACAAGAACAGGAGCCCGTGCATTTGGAGACATCCATAATCCATCTACCCCTAATCCACCAAACCAAAGCTTTGAAGACTTCATCAAGATAGTCTCACCGAACAAAGTCAAAAGCTTTCTCGAAATCAATTTTAAATATCATAGACTTAAGTTTTTTGTGCTTACACCAAGACATCAGCTCATTAAGAATGAAAGGCCCATCGAGGATCTGACGGTTAGCAATAAAATCAGATTGAACACGTGCTTTTAAGGTTGGACATTACAAAACTCTTTTCTATTCGCCAAACACCTTAGCGATATTTTTTATAACACTTCGCAATTAACAACTAATAGGACGAAAATCTTTAACAAGTTTAGCCTCTTGAATTTTCGGAATTAGAGTAATGAATAAAGTGTTACAACCACGAGGGAACGAACCTGAGGAAAAAAATGGGAGATAGCAGCCACCAGATCTTGAGCAATGAGACTCCAATATCTACGAAAAAATTCGAATGTAAAGCCATCCGGTCCCGGAGACTTGTTTGTGCCACAATCCCAAATAGCAAGTTTTATCTCATCAAAGGAAATGGGTCTTTCCAAATCTTCAACTTAGTCTCCAGATAGCCGATTAGGGAAATGAGTATCGAGGTTAATATAACTGTCTTCAGGTTTAGAAAAATGACTTGAAAAGTGATTCAAAAATTCTTGCTTCACCTTACATGGGTCATCAATCCATTCACCATCAGCTAAAACACCCCGAATAACGAGTTGGGATCTTTTTTTATTAAGGATACCGTGGAAGTATTTTGAGTTCTCGTCTGCTTCTATTGACCACCGAACCTTAGCTTTTTGAGCAATATCCGAGGCTTCAATTGAGTTAATATCTTGAAGATCTTTCAAAAGAGACGAACGATATTTCACATTATCTTCACTATAACCGCCTTGATCTAGAACTTTATCCACATCTGAAATCTTCTTTTGGATTGATAACTTGGCGTCTGAAGATCTTTTCCTAACCTCTTTAGACCACAATTTAATATCTTCTTTAAGCATTTGAAGTTTCTTTTTCAGGAGAACCATGCCATTAGTCTACTAAATTCGAATTTTTCCAAGAGTTCTCAACCATTTTATCAAAGCCTTCCATATTAAACCATGAGTGAAAAACCCTTAACGAAATAGCACCATAATCGACATTCAATTCTCTCATAAGAATGGGACGATGATCAGATAAATGTTTGTCTAGGCAAATAGCAGATAAGTGAGGGAATTCCAACATAAGACCTTCAGTAACTAGGAATCGGTCTAACTTACTCATTTTTTAAGCCGATTTATGAGCCTAAGTATAAGTATATCCTCCTAAAGGAAAATCAATAAGACTAGCACCCGAGATGAAATTATTGAAAACACGAGCCCCTGAATTATTAAAAGAAGTACCAAACCTCTCATGCTCTGCGAACCTCGTTGAAATCACCCAATAACACACTTTCACCATCCCATCTATTAACCAAAGAAGAAAGATACTCCCACAACTGCTTCTTTTGGGATAATTCTTGCGGAGCATAAACAAGAAATAACAAGTAATTTGGTGGATGTAGGAACCCAAGTACCTATAATTGCAACGAAGTAATCATAAGAACTGATATTGTGTTTAACAAACAAGTTAGGCTCCCAAACACATAAAATGCCTCCAGAATTACCAACCGACGAACTTATAGCATGATCAAAAGAAAAATTGCCCCACAGAGAATTAATGGAAAACAAGTCGATGCTTTCCATCTTAGTTTCTTTAAGAGCCAAAAAAATTGACTTTATTTTTATTACATAACTCCTTTATCCATCCTTTTTTAGCGTTGTTTCCAAGACCTTTAACGTTTAAGGATAGAAAATTCATTTAAAGAATTTACCGTCTCCTTGTGAACCAATTATAGCTTCGATGTTATTCATGCATCCTTCCATATTATATCCCATTGTTTGGCCGACCTTAACAAGTTCGTCCATCACATCTAAGAAAGAACCTCCATTTTGGACCTTTGAAAACAGATTCTTACACCTTTGTGATGTATCATTAGATATCCCAGGTGCCATATTATTATCCGCAATTTCAGGATGATCTATATGATGGGCAACTTCTTCTTCTCCATCTTTATCGATGGGTGTGAACCCCGGCGGGAATTTTGGTTCCTCCTCTGACCAGCATTCTCTTTTTTCTTTTCCAATATGTCATAAATTTTAAAAGGGTCTTCCGAATGCACTTCATCTACTGGAAGTTTGTTCAAATTTCCATGCATGGACTCCTGCTCATAACCAAAACTTGTTTCAGAAACTCTATCAACCTCATTGTCGTCATTGTTTACCTTATCTTGTTTCTCAGTACCACTCACTTGGCTGTCGTCCTCGTCAAATTGTTCACCATCAGAAGATGATGAATCATATTTTTTATCATGAAAATCAGGAACCCATACTTCTAGTTCTTTAACACGAATCCAATAGAGTCTACCTTGCACAATAACTTTAAATCTTTCTCCTATAAGGTCGACAAACTTCGTCCTTAAACATAACCTTTTATGAGAAAACGAAGAAACACCATAGTCCTCCACTTCCACAAGTTTACCCCACTTAGATGCAATCTTATTGAATGTATTTTGAGTCCATACTTTCAAAGGAAGCCCTTCAATTGAAATCCACACGATTCTTTCATCACAAAAAAACGAGTCACAAGCTGGTTTAAGAACTTCAAACCAAGAGCAAACACCCGCATGATTGGAGAATTTTTCTTTAGGTTTCCAAACGCTAGGTTTAGGGCCTCTATGAAAGCGAACAACATTCGCGTGGAGGCGAAAACGACCAATCCAAATAGTACATAAATTCTCAATCAAGCGATCCAAGTTAACAACCTTAATAAAGCGAACAAAAGCAAATCGTTTACCAGCTTTAGATTTCTTGAGAGGGATGTAGACATCAATAACCGTACCATAATCGCTACACACCTTCCACAAATCGCGCGACAAAACATGATCAGGAAAATTAGTAACAAATACCGAATTGGATATCTGCCAGGCCTGATCCTCCTTAGAATTACTCGAATACCCCATTAATCTATTATTCGTAAAACTAAAATTGAATTCCCGCCATCAAATTGATTGGTGATTAATTGATGGTGATTTTGGTGATGGGTTATTAATTTTGATTTGTGGGGTTGATGGTGGTGGGGTTGTTCTGTGTACTTAGCTTCTCACTATTTCAATTCGTCTCTTTAAAAGATGTTTTAATTGATCAATCAACCTAACTGAAGTATAACACCATGTTAATCTACACATATAGGGATCAGTGACCTCCATATCTATAGGCAATGAATCCCATGTCAGCAAAAAGACGAAGTCTATCCTCAAAGATGTATCTCACTTAAAACTCAGCTATCAAGAATTAGAATCAGCAACCAACAATTTTGATGAAGAAAATAGGGTCAACAAAAAATGGGATGGAATTATACTAGTGGGCGTCTCTTGCGTTCCAGATACAGTTCATCGATTTTCTTTGTAAAGAGTTACAAATCTGATTTTCCAAAGATGAGTGAAGATTTCGATGAGCATGATGACGACGTGTCTGCTGAATCATCATCGGAGGAGTCATATATTGATGAGGATGAGTGTTTAGAATTTGTTATGGAGGGAAAAAGTTCCCGCCAATTCATCACAGTATGCGATTTCATTGTACAGGTGCAGAAGGGTGTTTGGCAAAGTGTTTTGCAGAAACTTTATGAATGATACTCAGAATCGAAGCATACAATTGATCACAAACAAAACGTTGCATATATTAGTAATCTATTTAATCAATGTATTAACAAGAAATATATATATACTTAATTAACCGGTGTGAATAGAGAGTCGTACCCTTTCACATGGCGGTTATCTATCCTAAAATGCCGTTTGGCTATGGGCCTAAATATGTTTTTGCCATATCTAAAGTTTGGGCAGTAATAATACAAAGTTAAACTAAATATAACATAAAGTCTTATATCTTAAATATACTTCTAACAATCTCCCTCGTAAGATCTAAGGCTTGATGTTAGAGTAGTCCGTTTGTGCTTCCATCTTCTACGGGTTCAAACGATGATGGTGAAATCGTCGCTTGATGAACTATGAGTATCTTTCTCGCCTTGTTGTCTTGATGTTGATGCTCCATTAGTTGGTCTTCGTTTTTCGTTTGGGCACTCAGAGTCGAAGTGTCCCGTCTTTTGACATAAATAGCACTTGATCCTTGCCATGTCTTCTTCATCCTGATGTGCAGTTGCGACGCACTTGCCTTCCTCTTCCTTCTTGAGGTTAATCCCGAAATGCTCGACTTTTCCTTTCTCCTTCGCATCCGTTGATCCATCCTTGTTACCATCTTCGTGGTAATCCTCGAAGCGCCTAATGCCTTTATCTTCATATCTTCCAGTGGGATTTGATGATCGTGTTGCCTTGTAATTTGAGACAAGGGGTTCCAAATAGTCCAAATAGCATCTTCAGATATCCAATCCATCGGATCTCTCTAATCTGAGTATCTCCGCAAGTCCTTCAAAGTCGCCTTCAAACTGCACACTTATGTATCCTCCCATACATTCAATTAATTCATATAAATCGAAAAGATGAATTGTTACTCCCTTTATTATGGGTGGCAATGATCCGGGCAATGGTCGCATGAGAAAGTGGTTAAAGAACTATGTTAGGACATGATTGAATTTGTCCCTATGTACTTCCCATTCGTTGCTAAGTGCCCCTCCTTTTTTGATCAAGTCTAAAAACGCAACACACTCATGAAAGTTTCCAATCTCTACATCGTCGTCCTTTTTCTCATAAGGCTGCTCTATTCTTCTTTCGATGTTTGCACTTCTGTCAAGTGCATCAAAGTAATCTTCCAAGTAATTGTTGTGTTGCTCCCTCATTCTGTCAAGGTTTATGTTCTTTCCTCGCCTACCTTTGAACATGTGCGCCAAAGTGCATCTATCTCCATTTGATGATATCTCGAACCCTTGTTGCCTTAATAATCCTATTGATAATATATTAAGCGTGACTTCAGGGGCATAGTGCACCCATGGTATCGTGTAGGTTCTATCTCCGTTTTCTATCAAGACTTCCCCAATACCATATGTAAATAAAAAATTTCCCTGTTCCTCCAATGGTTCTACTACGAATTCCTCTTTAAGGTTTAAGAAGAATTTTAAATCGGCAGTCATATGCTTATTAGATGTATTGCTAATATACTAAAATTCATCCCATGATCCCTTATCAGTTCCATCTATTATTCCTCTAGTTCTAAAGTGAATAAACTCAGGATATTTAATGCTTACTTTTGGTTCGGGCAATGATGGTATGGCGGCTGCTGTCTCCGTTTTTTGTTTCTGTGTCATCTTGGTGTCGTCATGTGGACACGCGTTTGCAAAGTGTCCTGTTCCACGACACTTGAAGCATTTAACCATTTCCTTGTTCTTCCTTATTCGTGCCCTAGTTGCTTTGTCCCCATGCTTGAAAGTCGTTGATCCTGCTTGTGCATATAGCCTCTCGTTGCTGAGTTTTGTAGGGCAGGATTTCGCAACGTAGCCCTTCTGAGTGCAATAAAAACTGGCGTAGTCCCTGAATTTATTTGACAATAAAGTGGAATTGAACAAGTTGATTTGTTCAATCTTGTTTCGAAGCATTTCCTTGCACTCTTTTGTGATTAGGCACGCACAGGGGCCGAATCCCTCTCTTTCTCTTTTTATCTTCCTTTAAGGAGATGTGGTGGCTAATTAAAATGGAGATCTTTCTTTCGTCTCAGCTTTCTTTTCTTCGACCGGGACGTGCGTGATGGAGCAGAGCGACAAAAAAAAAAAAAATGCCCAAAAAAGTTGGTATGACCTCCTTTCAATTATGAACTTCGGTGTTGTCCTCTCGTTCTTCCAAAGATATGTGTACTGTGATTTTGTCGGGATAAATGGAGAAGTTCAAGGTTAAAGTCATCAGAAACTTTATTGATGACTTGTTTCTCCCTTCGTCGGATGTTGAAACGAGATGGGTTAAATTTATTCCTATTAAAGTTAATATTTTTTCTTGGCGTGCTCTTCGTGATAGAGTTATCCATACCAATAAGTCAATCTTAGCCGAGAGGTGTTTTGTTGATTCCCAGTCTGTGTCCTCTTTGTAATGATGCTAATGGGAGGATGTTCAGCATGTTTTTCCTTCGATGTGACTGGCTCGGTTGTTCTTCGTAAAATTTGTCCGTTGGTTGGGATTGGATTGGCATGAGAATTTGTTCTATTCTCGGATTGGATGCTTGGGTTATAACTCCTTTATTCCGACTTTCTATTCCGTCCTCAAGTCTATTTTAGAAGGTGTTTTTTATGTTGCTTGGTGGCGGATTTGAGGCTTCGAAATCCATTTGGACTTTGACGCTTCGCCTCCTAATCTTCGATCAATTTATGATGACATTGGTTTCTTGACGTTTTAGGTGTTCTAAGTAATGTATATAAGTTTTTTTCTTTAGTATGGTTAAAAAAAACCCAATCTTATTTCTTTGTAATGTCTTTCTAGCTCATTGCTAGTTTTTTTAATAAAGTTCCGTATCAAAAAAAAACTAATAATACCAAAAGGTGTTCGTCCCACGAGTCCCTATTATCGTTCATCTATTAAATCCTCTAATCTAAAGTGAATAAACTCGGGATATTTAATGCTTACTTTTGGTTCGGGCAATGATGGTATGGCGGCTGTTATCTCCTTTTCCTTGTTTCTCTCTGCCGTCGTCTTGGTGTCGTCCTGTGACACTCATTTTGCAAAGTGTCCTGTTCCATGACACTTGAAGCATTTAACCGTTTCCTTGTTCTTTACCTTATTCCGCCCCTAAGATGCTTCGTCCACCTTCCTGAAAGTTGTTGCTCCTGCCTTGCATATAGGCGTTTCGTGCCGCTAAGTTTTGTCGGGGCAATACTTCGCGACATGCCCCTTTTTTTTTTTCTTGTTACAATAAAAAAAGGTATAGTTTCCGTGAATCTATTCGATGACAAGTTGGAATTGAACAAGATTATTTGTTCAATCCATTTTCGAAGCATGCTTTTGCATTCCCATACGTGATTTGGCGTGAACAAGGGGCGAAACCCCTTCTTTTACCCTACCTTTAATCTTTCTTCGCAATAAACTCATCAGTGAATGTTGTTTCGATTTTCCCATGTTTGGGCCTGAAGCCAATGTTTAGAATTTTGTTATGGAGGGAAAAAGTTCCCTCCATCATCCAGTTATGCGAGTTTCATTGTACAGGTGCAGAAGGGTGTTTGGCAAAGTGTTTTGCAGAAACTTTATGAATGATACTCAGAATCGAAGCATACAATTGATCACAAACAAAAACGTTGCATATATTAGTAATCTTATTTAATCAATGTATTAACAAGAAATATATATACTTAATTAACCGGTGTGAATAGAGAGTCGTACCCTTTCACATGGCGGTTATCTATCCTAAAATGCCGTTTGGCTATGGGCCTACGGGCCTAAATATGTTTCTGCCATATCTAAAGTTTGGGCAGTAATAATACAAAGTTAAACTAAATATAACATAAAGTCTTATATCTTAAATATACTTCTAACAATGTTCTGCTTGCACTCAAGTATCTTGACAAGTTCCCTCAAACACCACGATGAAGAAGCATACTCTTTGGAGAAGATAACTATCAAAAAACTGGATTCTTCAAGGGCTTTGTAGAGATGAGGAGATATCTCTTCTCCTTTAGGCAATTCGTTGTCATCTCTAAAAGCACGAATCCCTTTTTGCTTGAAATCTTTAAACAAATGATCCACGAATTTTTTTCGTATCTCCTCACCTCTAAAACTCACAAAAACATCATATTCCCACCGATGAGGAATGGACGTAGTAGCCATTTTGAATAATGAGATTGAGCTGCGTTCAGAAGTAAAGATCATCAGAAAGAGTAGCCATTATCAATAATTAGAAACAACAATCCATGACTAAGATAATGTAAACAACATCACATGATATGCAGTTCATAAGAAAATCATTTTACTAAATACATGCTGGTTCATACGTTCAATTCAATCTTTAGATAATTTTATAATCATCATGCTATGTAAAAAGTGGGACAAAGATATAACTATGCCTTAATAATTTCCCAAGCACAGTGAACAACTTAACATTGAGAAGTATTATAAATTGTGAGTTTATATAAACCTGGTCATTTAATTTGGCTCAATATAGAAAACGATGTACAGTTGGTATACAAACATAAAACAATGTTATAAGCAATGTTTTGAAAACCGGTTTGACCCGGCGGGTCAACCGGTTGAACCGGTTTCGGACGAAAAAACGGGTCAAATTAAATCGGGTTTCATATTTTCGGAACCCGGTTAGATCCGCCGGGTTTAAGGTGACCCGGGTTGACCTGGTTCTCGAGACCCGGCCGGGTTTTGGTTTTTTCATGTTTTTTACAAATAAAGCAAGTCTTTTATATATATTTGCGACGTAATTTTATTTGTTATATGTTATATTTATTAGTAAATCGTTTTTAGGCTCAATATAAGGTATATTCATGATTTATATATATAAATTTTTTTAATCATTGCAAATATTATTAGTTTTTAAAAAAAAACTGGGTTGACCTTGCGGTCGAACCGGTAACCCGGTGATTCGACCGGATCGATTAGAGACCCGGTTTTCAAATCATTGGTTATAAGTAAAAGAGGAATGCTACATCCACAAAAAACTTACAAAATTATTTCTACACAATGATTTGTCAACTAGGGTAAAAAAGTAAAAAGAATTATCAAGAAGCAACATGATTGGACCAAAACACTTGCCAACTCATAAGTTTTGGGTTAACTGATTTAGCCCATTGGATCCATAATTATATTGTAATGCTTTAAAATGAGACAATATTAAAATTAACTAAAAAATGGACAAAGTTAAACATATATGCATACAAGATGTTAAATTATAAGTTGTTGCCGTCATTTGGCCTATTGGATCTAATAATCACTTTTAATGTTTTTAGAATAATAACCACACAAAATGTTATAAAAATTATTTGTATTTTGGTTTTACAAACATAGAACAACATGGTTAGTCATAAGATGAGCAAATACAAAATGAACAATATAAAAAGTAAAATGACTGGCATAAAGTTTTGGGTTAAGTTAGTATCAAATTAGAACTAATTAATAAGTTATGAGTTAGGTTGTGAAATTATATCTAATAATTTATGGGTTAAGTGATTTAACCCAGTGGATCGATAATTATATTGAAATGTTATAAAATGAGACAATATTAAAATTAAATTTGAGTAGAGAAAGACTTACAGTTTACCAATTGGTTGAAAAGTCTTTGAGAGTGAAGCTTTGGTATGAAGAAGACAATATTAAAATGGTAGGTATAATGAAGTTACAAAGAGTAAATAAAGGCAACTACGTTGACTCCAAGTCAATTTTAAATGTCTAAATTGCATTTCTAGTCCCTTTGTTTTATATAACATGTAAGTTCTTTGTATTTGGTTATATTAAATGTCTAAATTGCATTTCTAAACTTACACTTCTTTTGTTTTTTTTAAATTTGCGAGATAGGCAAATATATCTTTGTTCTTTTCATTAGCTCTGAAATGTACAATAAAATAAAATTACACCACTAGTCTCTGAAATGCTTATGGATGAAAAGTGGCACTGAGATAATGATTCCTTGGTAAAGGTTTTTCTAACATGTGCCTTAGGGGCACATGATAAGAAGGGTACAAAGCTTATGTGTTATAATCTGAATGGTCAGCAATCATTATTATTCATCATTATCAGGCCTCACAATTACTAACTGGTCATTCAAGTTGTGACACATAAGCTGTAGGACCCTCTTTATCATGTGCCAC
>BQNB010136176.1:0-18039 GCA_026074375.1 Tanacetum coccineum
ACTGTCACTGCTAATGGAAACTTCGATTTGTAAATATTTTTATTCTCTCTTTATTTTTGATTTATAAAATTTTTGAAAAAAAAAATTGAAAAAGAAAATAGAAAAATATAAAACCTAGGAAAACAAAATATAAAATAAAATTTATTTTTTTTTCAAAAATACCAAAAAGAATCTTCTCGACATGTCTCTTGGAATCGATAACATTTAAGTTCCTAGAAATGTTGATTAACATCGACACGGGCGTGTAAATGAAGTTCGAGCGAGAGTTTCAAATGCTTTCAAAACATGTCATTTCTAAATTTTCTTAATGACTTATGTACATTTCAGTGCATAACTCGGTCTCGAATGTCACAGGGAAGTGTACGCCTCAGTGCGCTTACTCTAACATAGAAGAGAAGTCTTCTATCATGTTTTTTAAAATCGTTGAACACAATTTCTCAAAAAGATCTTTCAATGTCAAAATTGTCTACAATATAATTTGTGGTATTTTTCCATAAAAAGTGGTATTTGTTAAAATTGTGTGTTCAACACTCCCTTCCTCGAATAATTTTCAAAGAATTGTAGTACGTAAAATGTCATTTTATGTGAATCAATTTCTGAGGGGGAGCTTTTAAAAACAAAGCATTTTAATGTGTTGGGTACATCTCATAAATGTTAATTTTATGTACCCAAACACATTTTGTGAAATTAAAATGTAGAAACTTATAATGTTAATTATTAATATACATTGTTCACTAAGGCATCTCACTCCGTCTTCAATCTCAATATTTTTGGTGTCATAATAATTTTTATTCCGAATGTCAAGTTTTTAAATAAATATAAGGTATCCCACATATACCTGTTTGAAGGGGGAGTCTATCCGGAAAATGAATTCATAGCAATTCGTGGTTAAAAAATTTTCTACCCCCAAGGAAGTTTTCATGTCAAAATTTAATCAATTGGTATTTCAACTACTAAGTGTTTAATTAAATTAAAATACGAGGAGAAATGTGATAAAATATGTTATAGACGAATATGATCTTTAAGACTCTAAGTGAAACTCTTTCCTTCATGTGCTAAACAATTTCGAATCTCAAAGCACATGAGTAGGCGGAGTATTTGAAAATAACAATATCAGAAAATGGTTTTATGTTACGGATTCTCATACCCAAGCAACTTATAAGTTCCCTACGATTCAAAAGTCATAAGGTGGTTACTTAGAATAGACCTACGATCCAACCAGAACCGAAGGGATCTACCCAAGGACACTCCATAGTTAGAAATAGCAGTCCTTAGGTATGAATGGAGAAGAATGAGTAAAAGGGAAAAATGCCGACTAAGATTGAGCTAACACTGGAACAATCACAACAAGGTGTTAGTAATGACGTCTTGGTAAGCATTGAAGGGGTTGAAGAATGAAAAAGAAATGTATGGATAAAGGGTGAAAAGAAAGAAGCCCTCCAAACAACTTAGGCAAAAACCGGGTCAATACATAATCTATCAAAATCACAATGATGATTGTTGATATTAAAGAAAGTCGTCATGGACCCAGTGATGCAATGCATAACCCTTCCCAGCCATTCAGGTTTCTCTTAAAAGAAACTTGTCTCATTTGTCACGGAGATACACACGTTATCTATTGACATCTCACTCCGAGATTGTTAATATTGAATAGGTGGCAGTCTGCTCCAGCCTCCGATTACTAAAACCAAAAGTGCACAAATCGAGTCCTAAGAGCCAAGAGAGATCAAATATAAACTCATTAGGACACAAATGTCAAATACTCCTTCTGAACACCACAAAGTTTCACTATAAATCTCATTAGGACACAATGTCAAAATACACTTGTTGAACACCATAAAGTTCACAAGTTGTAACAAAGAGTCCTACGCATTATCCTTGAGATCTTGCCAGAACATCTGAGTGATACTTAAGTATTCACAGTGAAGATGGAAATCCTGCTTGAGCCAACATCAAACAAGCTCTTGGTAGGTGACTTGCAAGATTCTATATGAATCAAGCTTGTGATAACTGGATATCAATTTTGGTCCAGTAAATGAATTGACGACTTAATCAGAAAGATAGTAACTATCTGATTCACTCTTACCGTGTTGTCTGCTTTGAGACGTTCCGGTAATGAGAACTAGCAAGCATGGTGAATCTAATACATCTGTGTTAGAAGATCCTACGCTTTGAGCTGGAAACCCTGTCAAGGAGATTCTTTGAATCTACCTGATCACAGGTATAGTATTTATACTATAAAACGGGAAACCGGAGGTTAATGCAACCGAAGTCAAGATGAATGACAAAGCCATATTCATCTTTTATTGCTAACTGTTTTATTTCAGGATAAGACGACGGTGTTGCAGCCTCATTCTAGTAAAGTCGGATTCATAAACCACATGCTCATACTCAAGCTTTCAAAGTCAATCGCTCAACATCAAGATCGTTGACTCTAAACTTCCCAACCATCAAAGAGCCTCAAAGTCAAATAAAGAATAGTCTATTTGGGGAAGATTGTTAGACTTATGAACATATATGTCAAACAAGAATGTAACAAGTATGAGCATGTTGGTCAAGAGCACAAAATGATCAAGGAATTCAAATCAAGATGATTCAAGTCAAGGAGATGATGTAAGATAACAATCTCAAGAACTCAAAGTAAAAATGATAAAGACTCAAGATCAAGATCACAAAGCATGAATGAACAAAGCCATTATAAACAAGACAAGACAAAAAACAAGGCAAAGCATAAACGTCAAAAGTCATATCTTCAATGTCAGGGGAGACAATGATAAAACAAAGCAACCTCCTACAAGAATGTTATCGGTCGTACAAGAATGTCAACACAAAAGATCAAGTCCTTCACATTAAAGAAGACCACAACAACGGAGATTGTTAGCCTTAATTATATTAAGTCAAACAAGAATGTTATCGGTCTTATAAAGTCAAATTGGGTCTTGTAAAGTAATAGGCTAGTCGGGTTCAACGGGCTTGGATTGTAATCTAATATTGCCCGTGTTTCGGGCTCAAAGCCTAAGATATGCCAAGCCCGACCCAAGTAGAAAAGCCCATATAACTACATGTTGGCTAGGGGTATAAAAGAAAACCTCTCCACACATGGAGAGGGTGTTGGTTGCATTTGTCTCACTTGTAACTCACCATTTCTCTCTTAATCTAACATTCCAAGTTCTATTCATCTTATCCTCTTTTTCTTTTCTTCTTCATTTTCGGCTCACATTAGGGCTTATTTGGGTTTGCTTATTTGTTGTGTTTGGATTATATTGTGGGATAACACCCATATAGATGGTTCGTCATCCCAAACCCGTGAGATATGTGATGTATATCTTACTGAGAAAGAGCTACATCAGCTACATCTTGATGAAGAAGCCTTAAGAGAAATATTAGAAGAAGAAGCAAGGGATGAAAAAGAACGGGAAGAGAAAATTAGGTAAAAACAAGCTGATGATGAGGAATTCATGTTGGAATTTGGGGTGAAATATGATTCAGAATACGAGTCAGATTAATAATCAAGGAACTATTTAATTTTGTTGTTTTAAATGTAATGTTTTAAATTTCAACGACTACTTTTAAATGTAATGTTTTAATTAAGTATTATTATTTTAAATTCAGTATTTATATTTTCAAATTTTAAATTCCAACGGCTACTATTCCCTTTATAAATACCCCTTTACCGTCATTCATTTTCTCACACAACTTCTTATCCAACTCTCTCAAATCGATTCCAATCTCAATAACGAAAATGATCATTGGGAACTCAATCTTGATATAGATGATTCTGATCTACGATTAACACCCGTTCTGCGTACCTCTAGCAGGTATTGTTCAAGCATCCAATCTGCTTAAACAAAGGGATATTCTACTTAGTTTGGATGGGGCTGTAATGTCTACACAAGAATATATGAAGAAAGTTGTTGAGGATGTCGGTGAGGATGAGGATTTTAAGAGTGGGTCGTGGGTTAGCGCCACTGACTATGTGAATGTTAATGGTGGCACTGTGAGCAGGTGTTTAGGAGATATCAAGAATTTTCTAAAAAATGGGAATCTTGACCAAGTTGTTGCAATAGTCAAGTCTTGATCTTCGAATATGATTGGCGATCTCATAGTGACTATGAAAGATCTCTAAGGAACAATACCTGGAACAATACATCACAAAGTCATTGGTGAGGGTGGTTACGGAAAGGATATTACTGTAGGAGCTGCTTTGATACTTGCTAATGTTTTATTTTTTTCTACTAAACCATCAACGCATTACTTTAACATTACAAAGAGAAATGTAGTTAAGGTTTTCCGTAAAGATACGGTTCCTAGAAGTGGTAGTGGTTAATGCATTAACTTAACATTATTATGTAATGTTTTTATTTTATGTAATGTTTTTATTTTATGTAATTTTTTTTATTTTTAATGAAATTTAATTTTAGAAAAAAATTGAGAAAAAAATGAAGGTCGCCTTATAGTGGCAAAAGGTCGCCTGCGGATCACCGAAGAGAGAAAGTTGATGTGGCAGGGGAAAATGTAAGTCGCTGGTGGTCGCTGTAGTGCATAGCCTAATATTTTGGATTGAGGTTTAAATTTAATAATATTTACTACGCATATAATTAAAAAATATGATATAAATCTATAAATATTTTTGTCGCCTTAAATTACGCTTTAAGAACGTCATGTCGCCATGCCTCACGCTAAAGCTTGAGGCTTGGCTATGCCGCTACGCTACGCCTCACGCTATTTATAACGTTGATAAAAGTTACAAAATCATATTTACACATTAATTTGACAATCAAATATAACTAGAAAAGTAAAAAAAACCAAAGAAATAGTACAATACAGTACGATAAAACCATTAGAGTGATCGGTGTGGTGGCGAGGCACACCTCGTCGTTCCTACGTGGCTCTCGACACTGCCTCACCACCACCCGTCCCCCTCGCCGTTTGTATTTTTTTGTATTTCGCCGTTAATGTGAGCCAGAAGAAGACAAAGTGATTAGCCGTTGGATTTGGTTTTTCAAAATGTATCCGTTGCAATTTTTGATATAAACAATTTTTTTAATTTATACCCACTTTTATACTATAAATATTATCTCATTTTATCAAACTTTTACACAACTACTCTTTCAAAACACCTCCATCTTAAAAGCAATAAACATGAGTGATTCAACAAGTGATATATCCGATCTTGATGATATGGATGACATTAAGATGATTATGCAACAACTTCAGTCCGAGCAAGAACAAGAACAAGCAGTAGAAAGTTTACACCGCCGTAACTACATCTAACATAAATGTGAAGATGCTGAAGAACGTTTGATGGCGGACTATTTTGGTGCTCACCCAAAATATCCGTTGTATTATTTTCGAAAACGTTATCGTATGAGCCGTAAACTATTTTTAGAAATAGTCGCAGGTATTGAAAATTACATTCAAACTGTTCATCCTCTTCCTCTGCATGTTGATTTCTTTAAAGTCCGACCCGATGCTACGAGTGTACCAGGTTTTAGTGTTATTATAAAATGCACGTCCGCCATACGCCAATTGGCATACGGCGTAACACCTGATGCATTAGATGAGTATTTACAAATGGGAGACCACTGCGCACACGATTGTTTAGATTTTTTTACTATGTGCGTTATCCAATTGTTTATGCCCGAGTATTTAAGAAAACCTGACTTCAATGACATTCAAAAGTTATACAACGCACACAACAATATTCATTTGTTTTCGGGAATGCTTAGAAGCAATGATTGTATGCACTGAGAATGGAAAAAATTGTCCAAAAGAATCGCACGGGCAATTTGCTAGAGGTGATAAAAAATACCCAATTATAATGCTTGAGGTCGTTGCGTTATACGATTTGTGGATTTGACATACATTTTTTGGGGTAGCGAGTGTAAATAACGATTTAACCGTTTTGAATAATTCTTCGTTATTTGACGACCTTCTTGATGACATCGCCCTCATAGCTCCGTTTGAAGTAAACGGAGTTACATTCGAAAAAGGGTATTATCTGACCGACGACATTTACCCACAATTGTCATCTTTTGTTAAATCATTTTCGGTTGCAAATTCAGAGAAGAATGCATTATTTAAACGAAAACAAGAAAGTGTTCGAAAAGACATTCAAAGAGCTTTTGGGGTCCTTCAAGGACGTTGGCATATTATATGACAACCGACGCGTAGGACTATTAACAAGCTACGCAGAGTCATGTACACTTGCATTATATAGCATAACATGATTTTAAAAGATCAAAAGTATGCGTTATCCGAAATGAACGAAATTTATATTTTTCCGCAACCAAATATATTAAGAACATGGGTCGAGCGATGCGAAGTGCATCGGGAATAATCCAAACAACTACGTGATAAACAAACACACGCAAAGCTTCAACGAAATATCATTGAGCATGTTTGACAACAACATCAACAAAATTAGGAGGTTTTTAATAATATGATGTATTGTTTTTAATTTTCACATTAGTTTTTAAATTTCACATGTTTTTTTTATTATTGTATTGAATTTTTTTATTATCGTGTTATATTTTTTATTTTAATTTAAATGATATGAATTAAGTTTGTGTGAAAAATTGGAAAAGAAAAAAATAAATTTGTGGGTGGTGAGGCCAAAATGAAGAGATACAAATATGTTATAAGTGAATGGGTATTTTTAAGTAGGAGTGAGATGCTTACGTGGCAGCCCGTAGAATCAAAATGAGGAGTTAAGGATGTATCACCATACCTATTGCTCTTATGTTTACCGGTTATACGTGATGTAAACTAGTCTTTTACGTAGTACAAAATTTTCTAATCATACGATGGTAAGCATGTGTCGAAATCAATAATGGGGATAATGAATTGAAATAAGTGAAATTTATTTTGGAATGCTTTGTGTTATTACGAAGATGGGTAAGAAAAAAATTGTAATTTTTTTTAAATTGTAATTTTTTTTAATAATATGCTAGCAAACTCCTTATGTGAAACTTGTAACCTTCATAAAAAATCGTATGAAACATCTTTTGCAAATGACAAATCATTTTTTACGGCAAAAGTATATTTATACTGCTATTAGCAAGTCGCTAAAAGCAAAAACAGAATAGACTAGAAAAAAACATAAACAACATAATCTAGACTTTATCCGAGGCTTTAACTGCGAGGACTACAAAATGGATAAAAAACTCTTGCCAATTACAAGAAACCCGAGACAAGAGAAACATCCTCACTCACGAAGGCCGAGCCACTGATTTTCACTCCGAAGTGATTTTGATGTAGACCCAAATAAGCCCCGAGGAAATGAAAACAATTAGAAACAACGTAGCTAAAGTACCAAACAGAAACAAGAGGTCCGAAACTAGTTCTCCAACCACTAGTTCCCCCACTAGTTCTCCAACTAGATATCCAACTTGTACTCGTCACGAACTCGCGGGCAACAAAAGATTTTTCAGCCATTCAAGCCAATTACTCGTCATGCGTCCCCTATGAGAAAGCCAAGAATAAGAAAAAGAGCGAATATTATCAAAGAGATCACTTTTCCGTATCAGGTGAACACAAAAAGTGATGATGTTACGATATCACCACATCCACCAAAAAGAAGCTGCAAAGATCACATATAAACGAAGAGATTTCTCTTTAGGAGCATGCCACAAATAAATCCTATTTTTCAAGACATCATAAAATGCAAATGGAGGAAAAGAAATATCACACCACTTACGAACAAGCGACCAGACCTCTTTAACTAAATCACATTCAAAGAAAATGTGGTTAGCAGATTCTACATTACCATTGCATGAAGGATACGAGATCGTAGGAATGTTGATGCCACAAGCAGAAAGGTTTAGCCGATGAGGTAATTGGTCCAAAGACATTCTCCATAAAAAGATCACTTTACGCGAGAGAGTTTTTTCCCAAGTAGTAGCCGTCAACATGGAAGGAATGAGCTTGGATTCAATTACACGGCGGATACCCTTTACAGAAAATACACCATCGTCAGCCATCGACCAAATACAAGTATCGACTTCCAAGTTAAGATCAACCTAGCTTATTTCCAGAAGTAATTCTCTCAAGTAAGCCGTGTTTCGAATGCCAATATGCCCTAGACCAGTTCCAGTGCCATTGACCATTGACAATACGATCAATGATAAAACAGTCTTTGTCTTGCTCCAATCTATAAAGCCTGTTGTATCGAATATGAAGTTGGGAATTTCCAATCCATATATCTTTCCAAAAACGAATACGGGTGCCGCAACCCACCTTGAAACGAAACAAATTAAGAGGAATAATATCTTTCGAATGAAGAAAATTTGGAAGAACCAACAATCTTAGACCAAGTGTCGTTAAAATTACAACCTTGATGATCCAAGCCACCCTCTTAACCATACAACACCTTAATAACTTTCACCCAATGAGCATTCTAGGAAGAGAACAACCTCCAACGCCACTTTTGAAGGAGGGAAATATTGAAAGCCTTTAAACTACCGATGTTCAAGCCTCCGTTTTCAAAGGAAAGGAGAAAATTAGACCATTTAACCCACGCTAGACTCTGCGTCTTGAGAACCGCCCCAAAAAAATCTAGAACGAATTCTTTTCCTAAGATTTCAATATAACCTCGGGAGCTTTAAAAATCGAGAGGTAGTATATGTCAAGACTTCCTTAAACATCTTTGATAAGAGTGAGGCACCCTCTTATAGATAATAAGTTAGCTTTCCAGGAGGAAAGCCTCTCTTGAAAATGCTCAACTAAAATATTCTAGCTAGATGTAAGATTCTTGTTAGATCTAATCAGTAGCCCGAGGTATGTGAAGGGAAAGGAACCTGCAACACATCCAGTCCTACTAGCCATAGAAGACACTTCGTCATTTGTAATTCAAATGCAATAAATGTTGGATTTATGTATATTTATTTTTAGACCCGAAGCAAAATGAAAAACATAAAGAACCCGAATTATGTTGTCAATGTCTCCAGAATTCCACTCGAAGTAATAACCATGTAGTCAACATAGAACAAATGAGATAAAGTGATGTTAGAAGATCCAAGCTTGATACCATGAATGAGACAAGAATTAACCACGTTAGACATAGCACCATAAAGACCTTCCATGGTAAGAATAAAGATGAGAGGAGATAAGGATCTCCTTGCCGTAAACTACATTTAATAGAGAATTTAAAAGTAGGACTACCATTAATCAAAATAGAAGCTCTAAAATAATGAAGACAAGCTCTAATCCAGTTGCGCCATTTAGAACCAAAGCCAAGGCTAAGAAGAACATAGTCCAGGTATTTCCAACTAACCAAATCAAAAGCTTTTTCAAAATCACCATAAAAAATTAACATCTTTTTCTTCCTTTTTGTACCACTAGATAACCTCACTAATGATAAGAGGGTCGTCAAGAATTTAACGGCCGAATATGAAAGCAGATTGTTCTTTATTAACGACCTTGTCTATCACTTTAAAGAGGCGGTTAGCAAGAACTTTGGCAATGATCATGTAATGAATGCCAATGAGCGAAATGAGACTGATGAGGTGTCATTTTATACACTTTTTCGGGGGCATTTAACCCCTTAAATCATGCATTTATGCCCAAATTAGGAACTTAATCGTTCCTTTTTAGGTTTTTAGCATTTGGAAGTATTTTGCTACAGAGGCTGGAGACGGCGTCACATATATAACGTAACGCCGTCACAACGAAGACCAAGAAGGCGTCACAAGATTCTACGACGACGTCAGAGCACACGACCCGACCCATTATCTAGAATATTCTGTTTCATAACGGTGTCACGATTAAAAAGTGAAGCCGTCACAACGATTTTCCTATCTATACAAACCCGAATTTAGGGTTTTAAGTGTGTAACTTTAGAATAAAAAAAGGGTACGAACCCTAGTTCATTTAGCAGCTGTTAGGGACGAATTTAGGGCCTAAAAACCCTATTGTACTTCCTCCAACTCATGTTTTAATCAAGTAAGGTTTATTTAATCATTCAATATGTCTATGTGTTGTTTGATTCATCTATGTTCTTGCTTTATCTATAACATGCTTGGCTAAACCTCCTATTGTGTTTATTTATGATTGTATGAAACTTAGAATGTAGATCTTAGTGGTGTTGCTTCTTGTGATGGATGTGCATGTTAGGTCTTAGAAAACCAGCTTTTGTTTGTATCGATGTTGATATGTCTAGGAAAACATGATTGTGTAGAAAGGATACCACCGGGTAACAGTCTTCATACTACCTTGCCCCCTAATATGGTTGATCCACTTTTAATATATTTCACATGCACTTAGTGTACCCTTAGGGGCCTTGTAATAGTCTTCATACTACCTTACTTGTGCGTTGCTCTAACGGAATACTAAGTAGGCTGCGGGTTTATGTAATTCGTTCATAACTTAGGAAATAATTACACAGATCATCACAAGTGTGACAAAGCAACAACACTAGAAGAAGCAATCTAGGGAGTAATACTTGATTAAATAAACACAATCTTTTATTATATTGTTATCACCAATAGTTTAGATTATCATTTAGTTTAATAGCTAAAACTAACCACCTCTCCAATTATATGATTTACTTGCTTTCTATAAAATATAAAGATACAAAAATAATCTTCCCTCAACCCTTAGAATTCTGTTAGACCGTGATCAAGCCTTCCCAGCCTAGTCCTCGAGTGAACGATAACAACCCCCCGAGTCTTGCCTATACTACTACTAGAACGATTAGGTGCTCTGCCTAGGGAGTTGTAAAACTTCGTGTAGAAGTCTAACGACGACCGCATCAATTTTTTGGCGCCTCCGCGTGGGGAATAGTTAGGTTTTGATCATAGTTTAGCTTAGTTCTACTTACTTGAATCCTTTCAAGTGAGATTTTAATTCCGTATATTAGCTTTATTATAGTCTATCTTTTTCTTTGTGCCCTTTGTTCATAACATTTGTAAATTTGTAAATTATAATGAATAGGTATAATTATTCTAGCGTAGGTAGGTTTAATGTATTATTTCATAATCAACTCTTGGTGTTCTAACAACATCAAGATGAATCTCTCTACGATTCTTGGACTTGTTTCAAATACATAATCCGAAAAGTCCTGAATCATGGCCTTAGTATATTGACCCTAATTGAAATCTTTCTTAAACATCTTGACTCGTTATCCTATCATATCATCAATTTGACAACAGAAAGGGATATTAGGAAGTTTAGTGATACAATAGGGAAAAACCGCGCTTGCGTTTATTTCAATTTTCCCTCCGCGATCAAACTAGCAATTGGCTTGAACGCCTTCCAGCAGGATCCATCACCACATGAGAGGATCTTACTAACCGATTCCTTGCTCAATTCTTTCCACCGGAAAGGACCGCAAAACTCCGCAATGATATCTTGATGTTCCAACAACATCATAGAGAATCTTTATCCGAAGCATGGACTCATTTCAAGGACTTACTCCGAAAAGTCCCTCATCATAGTCTTGAATTATGGCTTCAAATTCAAATCTTCTACGATCATATCGATGGCACCACTCAAAGATGCGTCGACTACGCATCAGGCAGGAGACTTAGGAAACTAAGCCCAGTCGAAGCCTGGGCTACCATCGAAAGAGTAGCCCAGTATAAGGATGAAGGGTCGAATGATGCCCTCACCCCAGAAGAAATGAGCTTTAATTATGAAAATCTTGACATAGAGCAATTTTTGGAAATCATGGAACAACAAGTCAATTACACGTATGAAGGACGCGATTCATTAATGAAGGAAATGAATGCGTATTCTAATTTGGAAAACCAACGGGTGCATCTGAACATCCTCTAGCCGTCAATTCAGAAGAATTTGTAACTTGTGTATATCTTCGTTTCATTGACCAGAGTTAGGATCTAGGAAGTTTGAAGATTACTAGCATATCCTATTATGGATGAATTCTTGGGAATTTATCCTTGGAATTATATTAAAAGGGGGGTGTTCACACATAAGACTATGGAGCGTTATAAGGGAGGACGGTAGATATCAGTTGATGTTCTTTTTATTGCACTTTGGTTTCTAGTAACCGTGGTCAATCGTCGTAAAAGGGGTTTGGATTGACATGCTTGGTTTTTACGTTGTTGTTGTATTGGGAAGGTTTGAAGTCTTATATTATTTGTTCGGATTCATGGTGTTCTATATATAGGAACACAAACTACAAGGAGGAGGCATCTCGGACAAGGTTACTAAGTAGTTAAGCTACTTTACGCACGCCATAGCCCACACAATACGGGAAAGACTACTCCCCAATAATTGTCTCTGATGCGTGTCGCTAGTCTCTCCTCCTTTCGTTTTTCCCTTTTCTTTCTCCCACTCTCACTTACCCTAGACTCTCTCAATATTCCACTTCTATTTAGGTTAGATCATGTCCGAACTAATTACTTGAATTTACCTCAACCCTGAAAGAACACCTTTGGGTTTAATCCTGGAAGCAAGACTAATCAGTCCCGTCATAAACCGACCAATTCCCTGACTGTTCAATCGCTTGCCTAAAGCAAGCCTACCTTTATGAATTATGACCCCATCAAACGTGATCCCTCTCCCCATTACTCGTTTACACATGTTATTAGCAACCGTGTGTTTGACCCGGGAGGAAGGACACACAACCCTTCCTTTAAGGGAAATTATGGGTTGCAATTGCGAAATTTCTACAACAAAAAGGGTCAAAACTGAAAAATTTCCCATGATGCTGTCAAGACGATCCAGATCTAAAACTTATAAAACCCATCACAATTCTCTTTTCCCCCTCACTTAAACACAAACAACCACTAACTATTTCCACCAAGCCCCAATTTGATTCCCATCGTTCCACGGTCGTTCATCCTCAATCGGTAAGTAATTCACTCATCCTACTCTCGCGATTTCATCTAATTAATTTCAAAACCATTCAATTGATTTATTTCCCCCGATTTGATTTATACCTAATTGATTGAAATTAGGAAGAATTAGGCACCAATCTAATATGTTTGTTGTTACCTTAAGTATTGAATCATCAGAAATAAACCAATGTTTTCAAAAACAAACTCGAAGCCAAGGGATTGGTGACTCTATTTTTTTGAATTCCTAATGTAGGTCTAATACTAAGGGGGTGTTTAGGAACTTGTTTATCGGATGATATCTTAGTTTTCCCTTGTAAAAATAATTTTTGAATCAGACCCTCTATGACAGTGTCCGTTTTGTGTTGTTTCGTAGTGACGCCGTCATCCACCCTCTGACCAATAATATGCTGGATTTTTTTGCCAGTCTAACTCCTCCCGGTTCATGTTTTAACTTCAATATAGGAAATGAGCAAGAGAGCTAGGAGAACTAAGGGGCAAGCGTCCTCATCCCACAATGATACAATGGAAGAGAAGGTTTGCAAGTTTGGGTTATTTGATAATGAGGACCACCAAATGAACTACAACAACCTCACCAGACGTTCTATTCATTTCGGGGATGCTGTGGATTAGGAATTTCTGTCCAACAAGGGTCTTACTCAATCATTCTTCGGCTCCATCAACACTGATCCTTTCTTCGGACCGCAATGGGCCAACCTTTTCCAAATCAATGAGACCATCTTCCGCGAGCTTACTCGCGAATTCTTTGCCTCGTTTGAGTTTGATGCCACCCCTTGTAGGTATGACCCTCTACACAAGGGTGTCACATTTAGGTTGGGAGGAGTGGAAAGAGAAATGCCCCTTCTTGAGTTTGAATGGAGGGTTGGTTTATTCTCTAAGAGGGAATCTAGGGATGTTGTAACACTTAGTGGTTTGAGAAATGCAGAAATAGTCAATGCTACTCGTTTAACTCACTTATTTTGGCCTAGTATTGGTGACAGGATGTTTAATGTGGGAAATACAAAGGCCCAATCTATTAGGAACCCAAGAATCAAGCTTGCTCATCGGTGCATCACGATGACCATTACGGGAAGGAAAGAAACCACCAATCATGTCACCGAGATTGACTTATTCTTTCTTTATTGCATCTTTGGGGGAAGGGTTTTTTTTTAACATTCCTTATTGGCTCGCCAAGTACCTAAAGAGTGTGAGGGATAAAAGTGTGATTTTTAGGAGGATGTTTGTAACAAAGATCGCTCGGTCTTATGGGTTGCTCACCAATAAAATGGTAAGTGTGTTGAACCGTGAGCCCCCTCCACATGTTTATAGAAAAACATCATCGGTTAAGATGGGAGTTATCATGGAACTCCACAAGGGTGAGTGTTGTTGTCCAGCTACTAGAGAGGTTGCAGGAGAAAGTGAAGGTAATGATGAAGGAGGCAATGGAGAAGGGCGAAACGAAGGAGTTGGGGGCTCTACGGACATCTACCGTCACATGAGCCAAGGTGATTGGCAGGTCCGCCAAGCACGCTGGATGGATTAGCAAGATGAGCATTGGGTAAGGATTGATGCTTGGATGGAGCAGCAGGATGAACGAGCTCACTGGATGTATGATCAATACTGGTCGCTAGTTCACGAAGACCTGTCAAACACCCGTGAAACCTAGATCACGCACCTCCAGATGACCACTCCCTGGTGTTATGACGGTCTGGTACTACTGTCCTTATGGCTATCAGGGATACATGCCTCCTGGCTACACATACCGCCCCTACCCTCCTTAGGATGGCTCCTCTTGATCTCTCTTATCTCATTTCACTGTTATTTTCATCCTTTGTCATTCGAACAATTATGTTTTGTAATAGTTTCTAGGGCTTGGATGCTTTGACTCTTGTTTCGAATATTTGTTTAAGTTCATTATGAATTAGCTTAATTAGTGTCATGTGTGTTTTAATTCTTTACCATTTGTTTTATTATGTTTGAACTATCTTGTAATCATGTTTTATTTGTCTTTAATTTCGTCTTAATTTCAATCAAAGGTATTTTGCAAACAATAAGTGTAGGGGAACTTATTCGGCTTTTGAGCCAAAATTCAAACATGCTAAATAAATTGTTTAGATTAATTCGCGTCAGTTTTGAGTCATATGATTGAGTTGTTAAATCTCAGGTTTTATGCAGCTATTTTTACAAGAATTAACTTATGGAATCAAGTGCAGGAAATTTTTCATCAAAAACAAAATTTTCGTTTTCACAGAACGTGGAGATGGCATCATGACTTGCACACGACGCCATCACCACGACACCTGTGACGGGGTCACAATAACTGTGACGACGTCATACACCCAGGTCAAGAAAACTTAAAAATTTTAATTATTTTTTAAAATAAAACTTGCACAACATTTAAAATATGTAATATTCTTTTATAAACCTGTAAAACCTTGAGTTTAACAATTCTCTCATCCTATCTTTACTGTTTTATTGAGTCGAACCCTAAATTCACATTGTATATTATGTAAATCGCACATTTTATGCTTGGTATAGTTGTCTTTGTCTTTAATTACAGGTTATATTTGATGAGAAGAAACTTGGAAGTTCATAGGAAGTTCCACTAGACGATTCTTGGAAGACGATTTAGCCGGTTATCATATGATTCTTCTCCATTATTAAGCAAACCAGGAGAGTACTAGTTTCTTTTGCTCGTTTTTATTTCCCTTTATCTGTTTTTACGGGTACTTATATAGAACATTGGGGATACTGGTCAACTTAAGTGTAGAGGGAAGTAAGCCTTAGAAACTATTTTTTCATTTGTCATTTTCTTTGTCCTTAAAAAGATGTGTAATATATCGAAACATATCATAAGAGGTAATTTTTACTAAAATTTAAAATTTTTATGACTCTTACGATGAACAACCGAGTATATTACGAGCTCTCATGGATAGAATTTTATATGATCTAGCACAAGAGGAAATACCTCAAAATTCTACCCCCATAATGTGAGGTTCGCCCTTAGATGTTATACCTTTAGCTTGTCCGAGTTAAGGATTTGATCAATCATGTGTGCTTGAGTTAAGCAGTGAGCAGTCACATGTGTCTATTACGTCTTTACGAATGTGTACGTGTGGTCTTCGTCGCCTTTTCTGGAGCATTAAGATTGGTATTAAATTATATGAGTGTACCAGTAGCATATTAAATTCTATAACTTGTTTTTGTGATGCATTCCGACACCGCATAGTAAGTATTAGGATTTGCTATATAAGAGGCACTAGGATTAACCCATGTTTTAAACCTGTAATTGTTATGATAGTCACACCGATCATATGACTATCCCACACCCTTGCCATGCACTCATTATTAGTGTAGGATACCCCTAGTATAACCCTCCGAGCCTATCCTTTTTCACGGTTCTCGTAATTTTCTGGTGGATTCCATATTATTAATGAAGAGCATTGTCACCCTTTAACCAATCGTCACACCTAAATCGCCTTAGCCTACCTTGTATGTACTCATTTTTAGTACATTATTGTGTTTAACCCAAGTTAATTATTTGAGTACACGGTTGCTAAGTCCTTATCCTTGTAAATACTGTTTTGGGACGATTGGGATTCATGGTAGTATTTATTTCGCGGAAGAATGGAGAAGAAAAGTTAAGTCAATACCCCCATATATTTGTTAGATGATCTCCATGTTATTTTGATCCACCTCAAATCGGGTCATTAGATAGATTGTAAATATCGAGCATGTAAAAGCTCAAGTGTAGGGGTACGTGTTATAAACCCCATGTGATGTATTATGTTATTAAAAAATGAAAAAAATGAGAAAAGAAAAAGAAAAAGATTGATGTAGAGTTGTGTAGAGTTTGTATATCTTTGTCTGAGTCTTGGCTTAGCAACCATACCAAAGTATATTCATGTAAATAATTAGCTAACCCTTCCACTCCAAATTCACCCAAAGCCACCCAGATGTATCCCATCTGTTTTCGTTTCTATTTTATGTTATCTTACACTTACACCCCACAACCCTTTAAAAGACCTCTTAGATAGTAATGAATAATGCTTGCACCTAGCGGTGGAGGTTTGATCCTTTACCAAGCTTATGGTAATTTATATGCTATGACAGGTAATGAGCGTTGATTTTCCATTTCCCCCTTATGTTATAATTTATTATACACCCGAGTGAAAGAGAGAATCCCAAACACTTATGCGAGGTGCTAATGTATACTTTCCGTGCTGTTAATTACGAGGTCTAGAAGGTTGTGTTGTAAAATACTTTTAAAGAGTAGATAAAATGACCCCTCATATTGTTATTGTCTAGGTAGAAAAGCCCATTTGCTTGAGGACAAGCAAATCCCAAGTGTAGGGGTATTTGATGAGGTGTCATTTTATACACTTTTTCGGAGGCATTTAACCCCCTAAATCATGCATTTATGCCTAAATTAGGCACTTAATCGTTCCTTTTTAGGTTTTTAGCATTTGGAAGAATTACACGTGACTTGGGCTCATTTTGACAAGAAACAGATAAGACTACGGACCTACACCAACAATGCTCAAGAATTTCTCTACAGAGGCTGGAGACGGCGTCACAGATATAACGTGACGCTGTCACAACGAAGACCAAGACAGCATCACAAGATTCCACGACGGTGTCAGAGCACACGACCCGACCTATTATCTAGAATATTCTCTTTCATGATGGCGTCACGATTAAAACGCGACGCCGTCACAGCGATTTTCATATATATACAAACCTGAATTTAGGGTTTTAAGTGTGTAACTTTATAAAAAGAGGGTATGAACCCTAGTTCGTTTAGCAGTTGTTAGGGACGAATTTAGGGCCTAAAAACCCTATTGTACTTCCTCCAACTCATGTTTTAATCAAGTAAGGTTTATTTAATCATTCAATATGTCTATGTGTTGTTTGATTCATTTATGTTCTTTCTTTATCTATAATATGCTTGGCTAAACCTCCTATTGTGTTTATTTATGATTGTATTAAACCTAGAATGTAGATCTTAGTGATGTTGCTTCATGTGATGGACGTGCATGTTTGGCCTTAGAAAACCAGCTTTTGTCTGTATCGCTGTTGATATGTCTAGAAAAGCATGATTGTGTAGAAAGGATACCATCGGGTAACTGTCTTCATACTACCTTTGTCACACCCAGCTAAGGCGGAAATGCGAGGCGTAACGAAAATGGATATATTCACAACACAGTGATGTCACCATAGAGAAAACTACATGAACTAAACG
>BQNB010136177.1:0-18039 GCA_026074375.1 Tanacetum coccineum
AAGGCTTCCATACTTTGAAGAATTCCACCTGGAGTCTAAGGGAGATCACACTTTACTTGCTTTTTGTATTTAATCATTTAAAAATGAATACTGTAAGAATTATGAGTTTTCAATCTATGATTTCTTCTATTTTTTGTTGTATTTCCGTTACCATGAGTGACTAAGCACTTAAAGTGCTGGCCTAATTATGAAATTACTGTTGTTATGATGTTTGTTTCCTGTTAGATTATGGTTTCATTAGATATTCCTTGACTATCGTGTAACCCTGGGTTTTGGTAGTACGGGTGGTTTGGACCTGGCTTGCCCTATTATTAGATTATCTAGTCAATATGGGATCTATCAGGTACTAGGGAGGCTCACTAACTCCTTACCTAGTATAGGAACTAACCGGTCACCACACTTATCACTCAATATACTTAAAAAGCACATGAACTCTTTCAAGAGAGGGTTAATAATCTGCATAGGTTGTTAGATAAGTTTTTAGGAATAGTTGGGATTAATCACTGCAACCTGTATAACCTACCTCCCAGACGATTTGGGACTAATTCAGAATCGCAGGAAGTATAGGATAGAATAAATATGCATATTCAAGTCTATCGACCTTAGAAACCGCTAATGAAACCATAGTTTAACATTGCACAGGAAAACGTTTTCATAACAGGAGTAATAAAGTAACCAGGTTAGCATGTTTTCTCTCTTGATATCTCCAACTTTTTTAATTTTCAGTATTTATTTTTATTGTTATTTTAAATTCATTTCAAATCAAATCAAAAACCATTTTTCTAAACGTAACATTTCAAATTAAAACTAATTACAACTTAGCTCTTGGGACGACCTCGGATTTACCATTCTATACTACCCACGATCGGGTTCTCTGCCCGTTAATGCGTTGTTAGGTAGATCGAGTTTTATAAATTTAAAACTTTGTAAAGTTATATTTTAAAATAAAATACGCATCAAGTTTTTGGCGCCGCTGCCGGGGAGCTAAAAAATTAGAATTAATTTGACTATTTCATTATTTCTCTTCTTTCCCTAAACTCTATATCTGCAGGAATTATGGCAGGAGTAGACGTAGATACTCTCACCATGGAACAATACTTAGCATTGTCACGAGAAAACCAGGCACCGTGCGTGGTTAAACCCGAAATCAGAGGCAATGTCAATTTTGAAATCCAGAGTCAATTCATGTGCGAATTAAGGGAAGACACTTTCTCCGGGAACAAAGACGAGGATGCTCACGATCACATTGATCGGGTCCTCAGCATTTAATTTTCTCACTACTTTGGTCCTAACCAACCAGGCGCCGAGTCCGATTGTGATTCGGAATATATGGAGGAAGAGGTTGAATACATGACCGACGATGAAGTAGTCATGAGTGAACAAGAGGAAAGTAACCATGGGTATAATCAAAACATCCAGCACTTTGAAGAAAAGGATGATGTTGATGAATGGTTGAACGCTAAAATAACAAAACACATGAGTTTGCAAGGAGTGGAGAACATGAAGGATGCCTTAATTAGCATCATTAAGTCCATTAGACAGGAAATGAAAGATGGTATCATGAAAAGGCAATTTGAAGCCTTGACAGCCAGTGTAAGTGATGAAGTATCTTCCATCGACAGTAACGAAGTAGACAGAGCAGATGACAACACTCCGAATACTACACCCTGCCGGTTACCCAAGGAACTACGCCCAGGAAGTTTTCTTCTTCCTTTCAACATTAATAACCATAATCTTTATGCTACTACCACATTAGATGCTAAGGATAATATCATGCCACAAAGAGTTTATAAATATCTAGGGTTAGATAAACTCAGAGATACAAGCACCTTAGAAAATACGACATGAACTAATAAACCCTTAGGAACTATCAATATTTTGGTGAAATTTGGGGAGTTAGAATTTCCGTGTAATTTCGTTATTGAAATGACTGAAGATGTTATAATCTTAGGAAGACCATTCCTTGAATCAACTCGTGCCCAAATCCATGTGTTCAACGAAGAAATTTCATTTGAAATAGGTAGTGAAAAATTTAAGTTTAACATAAATTCTCACCAGTGCATCGAGAAAATTTACATGGTAGACATTGGACAAGAGGAGGCAACATTTAATCCTCTTGAAATAGGAATAGACCTATTCTCTTATAAATCCCCTGCATGCTTAAAATTTGAACAAAGAACTAGGTCCTATGGCACTCCTAACCCACAGGATAAAATAGCAGAACCAATTAGTTTTTCACCAGATAGAAGAGGATTAGTTAAGAGATGGCATGTATGCAAACCCATTCATGTAACCTATGATGATGGAAGTGGCGAAGATTGTAGGATGTGGCCGACATGTGACCCTGACTCAAAATTCTGCTTTGGATATAATGAAATCTTCGAGGTAAACGAGCAGGGGACACTTAGGCTGTGGATATGTTTTCGCGATCATGAAAGACGAACCGTGAAAGGGATTTACATATGATTTGCTGACTTTCTTCAAGTTTGTTATGGACAATAGAAAATCGATGATACAACACGAGAACGAAGGTATTACGCCTGGATAGCCCAAAACTATGAGTTTAGTAAACATCGAACCTTTACATCGACAAACTTGAATGATCATTACCCTTACAATACAAACGATCCAATACCAACACCACAAGGACATCGGGAACAAGGAGATGATGAACCACGACCTATAAGGCCACGTCCATGCAATTATTCATTTAAAGAATGGCTGAAAATCAGGATAGGGCATAACAACCTACATGAATCCGACCGTGAATTTATTTTCAACGAATGGATTCTGGATAGTTATGATGTTGAGGAGGAATATGCAAGGGAGATTGGTAACTCATATTCTAGAAGATTTAAAGAGTATAACAGGGTGTTCAATAATGAGATTGAACATTTGTCAAATGAGTACATTCTAAGAATAAGAAAGAAAGGGTATGTTCTGGACGATGTATGGGAAAAATGTCAACAAAACTACAAGAAAACCAAACCTGAGAATACATGGCACGACGAGGGATTCGCAGGATGTGAGAGTGAAATGTGTAAAATTAGAGACGAGAAGACCGACAACGATCCCCTATGTTAACTATTAAAACTTTAGAAGTAAAAAACTATCTATTAAAGGAGGCGTAGTTTTATATGCATTACTGATCATGAGGATGAAGCCCTACCATTAGGGCGTGTGAATGGAGCATGATTTAAAGCTATGATTAGGAAAGAACTATATGGCAATAAGTATGTTTACGAAGTAACATAGAAGGGGCATGAGTCTAACTTAAAGACTCGTTAATAAACAAAAGTGTTTTTCGAGAGACAACCCGTCCTTCATTTAATGAAATTTCCTTTTTACATTAGTTGGTTTGCATGTTTCTTACTTTGTTTTGCAGAATCCAGAAGCCAAGAGGCAATTATCGAGACTGGCTTGACTCATAATCATGTGGTAACCTTGCTGAATCTGCAGCAGTTACGGCATAACGAATTTAGTTTACACCGTAACCACTGCAGTTACGACGTAAACCATTTCATGGTTACGCCGTAACACTTTAAAAACTTAAAAATTTTACCACTTGATTACGACGTAACCATCGGAGTTACGCCGTAACCTCCTTCTAAAATCATAAAAATTTAAGTTTTAAACATGTCTAAACCTTGTATACGTAAATGGACTTTGTGGGTATGTTCTCTGGAAGCCCTCAAGAGGCTAAACTCGTTCACTTAGGCCACTAAGTGGTTTAAAAGGCTTGTTGCATATGCTAAATGCAACCGTGATTTCTACGAAAGTGAGTTAGGTTTGTATTTCCTATACACTTCATAATTCTTGTAGAACGATTTTATGCTTTGGTTTGTTTTGTGATCACAGAGGATAAAGAGCTTGCGTGAAGATGGAGATAATCTAAAAGATTTCTGCCAAATTTCAAATCTCGAAGCAATGCTCAAGGAGTTTTTGTCTTAATTCTACTCTTTCTTTTTTATTTCATTTCTTTAATGTACAATAGGGACATTATACAAATCAAGTGGGGGGATGGGAGTAGAATTAATACTTGACGTATGCTTTGCCTTTGATTTCTAGTTTTCTTTGAAAATTATGCCAATTTTAAAATTTTTGACAAATTTTTCTTAAATAACTAGAATTAATCTTTGCCGAATGCACATTACCCTTTTATTATTACTTGGTGAGATTTATGCCTAATATTCTGTTTCCATCATATTACTCAAAAATCAACCAAAATATTGAGTGTGTCGGTAGTATTATAGACTTTAGAACTTGGCCTGTACATCATTTTGAGACCTAATTGATTAGCAGGAATAGATAGTTCAAGAAGGAAACACTTAGGAAATCACCTAAATAGCCTATATGTGTGTGTTTATCAACTTGTTACACTGACTTGTCGACCTCCCATGATAAAACCTTTTGTTGCACTCATTATTAGTGCAGGATACCCCTAGATCACCCTTGTTAAACCAATATATGTTTTCACCCAATGTTATATGTTTCGTTACACCATTTCACCTTAGCCTACCCTGTAGTCTTTATTTTCTTTGTGTTAAAATCTCTGTCTACTTAGGTCCATGGTTCGGGGGGAATGGGAACGAGAATTATATGCATTCGTAGAAGACCAATCATTTATGATCTATAAAGAACCCCCTGTATCACCACTTTTGACATTGTTTATCTCAAGTGAGGGGATGTGCGTATAATATTGGATATTGCAGGGGCAATAATTAAAGATATAAACTCCTGTAACATCTGTATATTTATCATGAAGAAAATGAAGAAAAGAGAGTGAAACAAAAAAGCTACCCATATGCTAAACAAAATGTAAAGATGGTGCAAAATAAAAAATAAAAAATAGAGCTAGTAGCCCATTATTGCACCAAGACATCTCAGTGATTATGAAAAGCTAGTAGCCCATTATTACACCAAGTCATCCTAATACTCATGAAGAATGGAGCTACTAGCCCATTATTGAAGATCATATTTTCGGACATAGACTCTTGGACCCATGGATGGATAGTAGCGAGTTATGACAACCTTAGATTATTTTAGACTATTTGTTTTGTGTTTTTATATTAACAACCATTAAATATGTATCCTATGTCTATCCTAACCCTTTATCGCCCTTTAAAACCATATTATCCTTGTTGCCTTTGAGAGTTATTTAGACCCTAATTCTAACTGGTGCAGATTTGTGAACTTTCCAAGCTTATGATAGAATACATGCTATGACTGTGCAATTGAGCGATCACCCCGGAAATGAAGCACTTAGACTAGTGGAGAGCTGAGTGACTTTTATACCCTTTTTGTGAGGTGTTCGGCTTTAATGTTTTCTAGCATAAGAGTTTTATAAATTCATTTCTTGAAGTTATTCTCGAGAAATCTTTTTATGAAATGTTCTAACAGGTTCTACTTGAGGGCAAGCAGAAGTCAAGTGAGGGATATTTGATAACATCAAATATTTAATACTTTTTGGTGGCAAAATACCCCCTATATTACCTGCAAATGTTTCACTAACACTCAAAAATGAGATATTTTCTATCATTTTGTAGTTTTCAGGTAAAATGCAGAAAAGTGACAAGAAACAAGAGAAAAAGGACTCAAAGTGTAAATATTTGAAGCAAGTTACAACGTAACTCCAAAAATGGTTACACCGTAACATATATTAAGCAAGTACGAAGATCAAGGACAACTTTACGGCGTAACACCATATCTAGTTACGCCGTAACCATGTATTTGGAAGGAAATCTTGCCCAAGATAGAGTTACGGCGTAACACCTCTTATGGTTACGCCGTAACCAAGAAGATCTACAAATATGGAATGAAGATCACATACTTATGGACATTATTTGAAGGTTACGACATAACACCATATCTGGTTACGCCGTAACAATTGCTTATTTATGGAATGCCGTGTAAGAAGGTTACGACGTAACACATTTATAAGTTACGCCATAACAGGTTCAATACCTATAAATAGAGGCCTCATTCAAGTTATTTTAACATCATTTCCCCCACAGCTAGTTGGAGAGGCGACAAAGGCTTCCAACCTTCGAAGAATTCTACCTAGAGTCCAAGGGAGATCACACTTTACTTACTTTTTATATTTAATCGTTCAAATACGAATACTGTAAGAATTATGTAGCATTCAATCAATGATTACTTTTATTTCTTGCTGTGTTTCCGTTACATAAGAGTTTAGTATGGGATATTTTGGTATGTGCTTAAATACACATACCTTTTACCTAATAAAACGAGCTAAAAAGACCAATAATGACAAAAAATATACAAAAAATGCATTGTACTTGTGTATTTCGTAAATTGTGTCTTGCAGGTATGGATATATCATAAAAAGGACAAATACGAAGCAAAATGGACAAAACCGAGCACGGGAATGGAAAGAGTACATGAAATCAAAGCCGAAGGCGTATACATCCTTAATGGGCCAACTCGTACCCATTTTAGTGGGCTGGGTCAGCCCACTAAGTTTTATACTTATAACCTTAAATCCAAAACCATTTATGAAACTTAAAACTTAAATCCAAGCCTAATGTCCTAACATCCGGCCCAAGTCCAACAATATAATACACACGGGGTCAAAGTTATTAAACTAGTCAACATTTATTGTTGCTCTTTCTCCTTTCCCTCCTTTTTACCATGGTCAACGAAGCAGGGTAAATCCCCATCCACCCCACACACGCACTCTTGAATCCCTTCTAGAAGCAAGTGCTGACACACTTGACACACCTGACATCCAAGCTGGCAATCCTAAGGATTATGATTGGAGGATGGGACGTGGCTTATAATCAAGGGCTAGGATTGGAAATCAAGAGGCGGTTAATGATTGATGGCTGAGATCAAATGATTGGTACGCTCCCCACTGGCCTAGAAGCTTCCTCATCAGCTTATAAATAGGGTAGAGATCACACAGATTAGATATATCTAGTAGTGTAGGAGTAGCTTAGTTTAGCTTATATTGTAATTTCCAGCTTATTTCAAACTTATTGTTCTTTAATTTCATTTAAAAAGCCTGTAAACGTTTTACTATTAATAAAAATTTAGTTTCCTTTAATTCGATTGTTAAATTTAAGCTTTTACTTTTATGCAAATTTACTAAAAGGTGTTTGGATTTTACTTAAATAAGCTCATTAAGCTCTTTTTACTAGTTAAGCTATCATTTATTCAGTTAAGTTTGCTTTAAGCTTAACTAGATAAGCAGTTTTCTCAAAATCCACTCAATATGATTGAATAAGCCACTTAGATGATAAGCCGGAAATGGATGGGCTTATAGGGCTTATTCTTAGCTTATTCTTATAAGCTAGCTTGTAGATAAGCTCTAAGTGAGCAATTAAGATCCCTGTTAAGCTGGGATTAAGGTACAATCCCTTTTATTTAATTTTTAGCTTAATTACGTTTCTGCTTATTATTTTAATATGTGCTTATTCATGCTTATTTGTGTTTATGTTCTGTCATTATTGCTTATTTAGTTCTCAAATTGCCTATTTGTTTTAAGTTCTATGCTTATAAGTCATTAGATTCATAGAATCTGTCTCTATTTCTAGTGAGAATAGTTTTTGAGTCTTGCTTATTATTAAGTACTTAATTATCCTAAGTCAGTGCTTATTAGTCCTTAATATACATAGTATTCAATCTGTTTTCAAAAATCAAAGGTTATTTTTGTTTGAATTAGCTTAAAAATGCAGAGTCAGATTCTAAAGGGGTGTTTGGCACAAGCAGTGGTAACTATGATTACCACTGTTTGAGCTTGTTTTGGCATTTAAACCAAGTTTATTAAACTCTATTTAGGTCTTTTAATCAGTTTAATTAAGTTTTAATAGTTTAGTGATGAGTTTTAAGGTCTCATCTAAAAGCTCTTAGGATCTGAGAACTTATTGCTTACTCAATCTGTTTTAAATTGGATTTGCTGAGCTTATGCACTTAGGTGTAAATCTTATGCTTCTTTATGGTTAATAATGCATTAATATGCTTTTAGACTAAGTTTGCATCTGAGGTTTGAAGTTTTGCCTATTCTGTCATAGTATGTCAACTATGTTCCTAGTAGATAGAATCAATTAAAGGCTAGTTTTTGATCTCCATTCTAGGTTAGTGTTAGTCTGTTTTAAGATCTGAATTTCTTTGCATAAGCTCATTAGGATTTATATTTAATCTGTCTATGCTTATTTTGCTTTTCAATTCAGCTTTACTAGCTTAAATTTAGGTCTGCATTTAGCCTTTTGGTCCTATGAAATCTTTATAAAAAAACCAAAAACATAAGTTTTAGCTTAAACTGCCTTTTTCATCAGCTTTTATCTAGCTTAATTAGTGTTCTAGTATGCTCATTTCTTGCTTATTCTAGGTCATTGTAGTTCAGTCTTAATCTGTCTTTGTTTTTTATTTAGTTTTAAATTTAAGCTAAAAGTTAGTCATTTTTCATTCTAAAACTATTTGTCTTAAGCTCTTTCCCTTTTAGCTTTTAAGAACTTTTCTGCTAGTTTTGATAGTTTAAATTGAGTAATAAGTGCTTTTTAGGTGTAAAGGTTTGTTTATTATTTCTTATTTGCTTTTCACATTTGCTTATTTAGTTAAAATAAAAGCCAAATCATTTTAGTTCTTAGTCATTTAGTTTAGTTTAGCCAAACAGTCACTCTAAAGCTAGCTTTTCCTAGCTTATTGTTGGTTTTTAGAAAAAGTCATATTCACAAAATTTGCCTTTTTCATGTTGTTTAGCTTTTTGCAAAAAGAAAAAAATGATCTTGCAAAAAGGGAGGCCACAGGGGTCGAGCCTGTGACCTCTCCTTTCTCACTCAACACCTAAACACACACCTCCTTAACCATCTGCGCCCTTGGGTCTTTTCTGAAAGACTTTAGGGTGCATTTGGTTTTAAGGGGTTTATGACCAAATAGCTTAATAAGCTGTTCTGCTTATTTACAGCTTATTAGCATAAGCTCTTTTTCCAGTTTTATTTTTAGGTCTAGAATTGTTTAAAGTACTTTCTGTAATTTTTCTAGAATTTTTAAAATTAGTTTATTATTTTTAATAATTAATTTAGGTTAAAACTGTTTTTAATTAATAATAGATAAAATAAAAACCAAAAAAATATAATTCTTTTTTTGAAAATTATTTTAAGTCATTTAGAATTTATAAAGATTAAATTTGCATTTCTATGGATTAATTTTGATATACTTGCTTACTTAGTCGCATTTTAGGATTCCCATTATCGTTTTTAGCTTTAATTTTTAATTGTCTTAATCATTACTTGCGTTTACATGTTTTTATGCGTTTTCATTAGTAGAATTAGAAACCAAATCAAGATCTTTAAAACCATTCAAATTACGCGATCACAAACTTAACCGATTCTCAATTCGCACCTCGTCGGGATACGACTCGGGAAGGTTTTGAATTTTACTTTGGATAAAAGTAATCTTCTAGAATCCTCACGGAATACTTATCTTATACTATTATTGATAATTAGGTATTTTAGGTATATATTATATATCCTATTTTGCTTGAATCAAACTGCCACATACATAGCAAGCTTTATTTTTAAACTCAAAATTACTTCCTAATTTCTGAATCATCAAATTATTCCAGTTTCTCTTGTTACCTCTAGGACTTTGACTGTTTTTTCTAGGGTACTTAGCTTGCTTATTGTTCTCTAACTTCTTAACAGACTCCCTAGGTGATTTCTCATGCTTATTAGATTTAACAAATTCTACTTTAGCATTACTAGGTTTTCTAGACTTAAACTCATTCTCACTCTCACTGTTAGATATCCAGTCTTCAATAAGTGGTTTACTAATAGACTTAGGTTTAGACTCACTAGTCTTAACTTCACTAGTTTATTTATCAACTGCAGTCACATTAGTAACTGACTCCCTAAAAACCATATTCATTCTTATCATCAAGTACCAAATCAGGTTTATAGGGGGCATGAAGTATTCCGTTTTTTTTTTTAATAAGGAGGGGGAACAGAAATTGATACCTCTATCACCTGTTTGTACTTATCATTCACCTTACTATCAAACACTTGACTATCAAACCTCACACCAGTCTTGAACTTATCACTTACTTGAATCTCTAACAGTTTGCTTAGATTCTTAGATGAATTTCCAAACTTTTCTAAGGTAAGTTTTAAATCATCTCTTTCTTTTTTAGCTTTTTCAAATTTCTTTCTAAGCTCTGTTAGTGCATTATCTCTTAACATAATATCAAGATTTAAAATCTTTATGTCCTCTTCAAAAACAGCCTCATTCTTTTTATACACATCTAGTCTAGCCTCTACAGATTCTAGACCTGTTTTATAAGCTCCTACATTTAATTGAGACTTATTAAAATCTTTTGTCAAATTATCATAATGTTCTTTGAGAGTTTCATAAGATTTTAAACATGCTTTAGAACAAGTTGATACCTCAGTGTCTGAGCTTGAAGAACTTGAAGAATCTGAAGAAGTATAGGCTATTAGTGTAAAATTGGTAGGTCGTTCCTCAGCCTAGTCACTCCAATCATAGCCAAAGCCATCATACTGAGATACTAAAGCATTTGATGTAGTTTCCTCAACTGGCACAGTCCTTCTTGTTAACTCCCTGGTTCTGTTATCTTGATGCTTAGGAGCCATGCACTCCCTAGCAAAATGACCTCTTCTGTGGCAATTATAGCATTTCACCTTGGTCTTGTCAAAGCCAATGGTATCAGTCCCATAAACACCTAGATTCCTTCTAGTCTTCTTGAGAAATCTCTTTGCTCTCATTGTCAGCATTGCCATCTGCCACTTTAAGTCCATCTCCTCTAAATCATCAAGATCAATTTGATTTAGGTCTTCATTGTCTAATTGTGAACTGTTAGACTGACTAGCAAAGAAGGAGTAGATCACAGCATCACTCAGACTATCAACCTTTGGTAAAGTAGAAGCATTAGCCTTGGAGTTAGCAGCAGACCCACCATGAGCAGTCTTAACTGCATCATTGGTGATGCCAGTGATATTGGAAGACACAAAAGCTACGTTTTTAGTGTTTTGGCTTGTGCTAGATGACCCTTTAACTTCAGTTTCATAAATCTTCAGATTGTTGTATAGGTTATCCATGCTCAAGGTTTCTAAATCTAGTTTGTTCCTCCAAATCAGGGTATGAATTTCTAGCTGACTGATAAGCTTTTGCAGCCTATCATCAATCTGGTCAAGTCCTTCTGAGCTATTTCCATTGAAATTTTCATACTGCTGTTTAAGAAGTGTCTTCTGTACTTTCTTTGACTCCTTATTACCTCCAAACCTCTTCTCTATAGCTTCCATTAGAGACTTGGCATTTTTTTAGGTGTTGAACTTTAGTTGATGTTCGTTAGGGAGAGCCATCAACAGAGTACCTCTTGCCTTTAACTCATTCTTCCTTGCTAACTTCTCTTCTGCAGTTGTAGGAGGATATGTTTGCTCAACACCATCAACAGTTCTCTTTGGTGGAGGTGAGTCACCATTGACTATTACTTCCCAAAGAGCATAATCTGTCATTAGAAAGTACTGTTCGATCCTTATTTTACAAAGCTCAAATTCATTTAGATTGAGCACTAGAAGTTTTGCAGCAGCAACCATTGGTGCTGATTCTGATCCCATATTTTTACAAACAAATAGATCTGGTATGTGTAGATTGTTTCTTCTTATTAAAAGTTTCTCAACAAGCTCTGATACCACTTGTTGATCCCACTTGAATTGATCTTGCTTAGCTTGTAAAAGGCTTAGTTGTATTGAATAAATCCAAGACAGCTATGATAGAAACTTTGATTGAATATATCAAAGACTATGTGGAATCTAGTCTATGATACTAAGAAGAATAAGCAATAAAACAGTGACAAACAAGATTGTATAATACCAAACTTTAAGCCTTAATATATTAATACGAACACTCTTGATAGTGTTGGGGTTATACAAAACCTTAAAGTTATATATGACTGTATACGAAAATAAGATATATCAACTACATGCCCTAGGGTCTCCTTTTATACACCAAGAAACCCTAATGGGCTTACAATGCGTTTTCTACTCATACATATCTTTTCTTAAAATATCTCATTCTTATCACATAAGCAGTACTAACATATACACTAACAGTACTAACTTATACTCCCTCCGTCCCTAAATAAGTGTCCACTTTTGACTTTCAAAGTCATTTTTCAACAACTTTGACCTTAACTATATCTTTTTGTGTTATATAATACTTGATGCAAAATATATGAATGAATTGGGTTTTAATTGTATTTTCATAGATGTAATTTTCATTAAGTATTATATAACACAAACAAAATAATTTAAGGTCAAAGTTGATTGAAAAAGACTTTAAAAGTCAACAGTGGACACTTATTTAGGGACGGAGGGAGTAACTAGCAGTAGTAATATTCTAACAGTCTTAACTTTTACAATAGCAGTAGTATCTTTACTCTAGCAGTAGTAATGACTTAAAATATTTCCTTCAGTCTTCTTCAACAGTAGAAACTATAATCAGCAGCAGTAACTTCATAACTAGCAGCAGTAACTTCAACAGCACTCAGATGTCTTTTAATCCCAACATGAGGAGTGTGAACTTGTCACGTCTTCGTTCTGATCTTTGCTGGTTTCTGAAGTCTCCCCTTCTGTCGAATTTTTTTTCGCCCAGCTTCATGTTGTTTCCATGCCGAAAGTGTTTTCTTTTGCACCTGGTTGGAAGCCGTTACCTCCCCCCTAAGGAATGTTGTGGTAATCCTCATCATTTCATCTACTAACTTTTGTATTTTTTTGTGTAGACGTTTAATCAGCTCGGGGTTAGTGATTCCGTGCATGAATCCTAAGATTCTTATGCATTATGAGGCTCCCTTGACGTGCCTACTTTCGGTCTTGAATCTTTGCACAAAATCTTCTGTAGACTCCCCTTCTCTTTGTTTGATATGGTGAATTTTATAGGGTCTTTAATACACTTCTTTTATTGGAGGAAGTTTGCTAGGAATGCCTTCTTTAGATCGTCATAGCTATCCATAGATTCCGAGGGTATATCATCGAACCATACCCTAGCGGATCTGATAAGTGTGGAATTAAACATATGGCACCATGTTGGCATTGCCCAACATTCCACTTTTGCATCAGCATGGAAAATTTTCAGATGATGCTTCGGGTCTTCGCTTTCGTCATACGTTTTGACGTTACTTGGCATTCGGGTCTTTTTTAGGAAGTCGAAGTAGCGGATACGGGGTGTGAAGGGATCTGTTTCTTCACACACCTTGGTTGTGATAGGTCATCCTCTTCAATGCTTGACTTTTGCTTTTTCAATCTTGACTTCCAGTGTCCCCCTCCATTGTCTTCACTTTTGGAGAGCACTTATGTTCTTCGTGAATACGTTCCTTCATGGTGACGTTTTTTGGGGACGGATTCCGTTCTTTCTGAACGGGAACTCTAGTAACGGATTTTCGAGTGTGCGAACACATTCTTTCCTTTACCTCCCAGCATATTGAATACGCCCCCTTCACTTCTTCCTTTACCCCTCAGCCTATGTTTAGGTGATTCTGACCTATCGCGTCTTATCCTAGAGAAGACGATGGGGGTTGGTTTAGGACTTCTGGACATGCTACAGGAACGTCTGGACCTTTGTCCCCTTCCGTGCTCCCCTCTTATGTTTGGTGTTCTGGACTCAGAGTGTTGTGACACTTCTTGGATCTTTGAGTTTCTTCCTGAAGATCTTTCAAAGTTAAGATGGGCTTTTACTTCTTTCAACTTATCCTGTTGTGCTTTCTCTTTGTGAACCTTTTCAGCTATGATTCTTTTCAGCTATGATTGGTAATAACTAGTGGAAATATTTGTCACGATATTCCCAAAGGGTTGCGTCAGACGCGGTCCTGTTTGGGTTTTCTAGGGTTTGCTCATTCCCTTTCCCCATTGTGTTTCTCATGGTGGACGTGGTCGAGGTAGGAATAAGCTCTGTTGGTTCGCTCATGGTGAGTATTTTGAGAAACGCAGTTGTGTATCGGTCCCTCGGATGACGCCAACTTATTAGTACAAAATGTGTGATGGGTATGGAATGGGCTTAGATTGCTTGTTGGGCTAGGCCTTCAAGCTATCCTCGGGTTAGATCTTGTACTAAACAAAGTAGTTGAGATGATTTCCTAAACAAATGAAAGTAAACCGTTAGCCTTACCGTGAGGACGGACCCCACGATTAGACTCCGGCGTAAGAGTAAGAGAGCATGTTGTCAGAGGTATGTGTGCGTGTTGAAAAGAGTGAGAAAATCATACCATTTGGAGTGTCAGAGGATTCCTTTTATAGGCGAGTCTAGTACTAGGGTTTCTTAGTATTTCGCCTATAATCGTAATGGCCGGAGTGGGACCCTTGTCGGGCAGAGATCCGTGGTTATCGTGACTGCGTACGCGGATTACCTTCCGCGGATGTCAACTTGATCCGTAGGTGATCTACGGAAGTGGCCTGTGACCGTTCCGCGTCCGTCTTTTTGCATCCGGGCCATGGCCAGTGTGACTCTAGGCTTAGTTCTGGTCTGTTATGCTTGTTGCCTATTTGAATGGACCAAATCCCTATCGTAATAGTCCGGCTCAGGCCCAAAGTCCTGTTGTACCTATTATACGTCATCAGGTTCATTAATTTATTTCCTTACACTAATTATGGGTGTCTAAATAAAGTGTAAGGGTGCATACTGGGATCCTTTGTATGTTCAGATTGGCATGGAGATTTGCAATGGAGGTGAAGTGTGTGACATAATCATCCAGAGGGTACATTATAATGATGTTTTAGCATAAGTTTTTAAGTGATCATAATTTTCATTCTTGACGCTCAACTGAATGTTATGATTATTTGGGGTCAAAATAATTAGACAGGTCAAGATTAGCCGTGAAAAAAGAATTATTGAGATTGATGTAACATTGTTTAACTGTCTTAAGCTTTAAGCAACTTGATTATAATGTGATTTCTCAAGTTGTGATAATCACTATGAAAACAACATTCCTATGCATTTTAATCACTATGATTGCCCTATAATTAGAAAGATATGGTTTACTTAATGTTGGCATCCCATATTCAAGATCTTTTAGAATAATTGTAATAATTCTTTCGTTGAGAGTAAACACACTCTTACAACATGGATCTATAGAGAAACCACTTGATCCACGCATTAAATTCACTACTGAGAGATGGAAAGAGATGGAAAGAGCTTCAATCTTGGTGATGGCACTTGAGATATGGATAGGAAGTTCGATAGTTATAGGATGTTGACATCGACACCATAGAGGTAAGTACTTTCAGCAATGAATAGTCAAAAGGATATTGTTGTAGGACCTTCTTGAAGCCGAAGGGTTTGAGTGTGAGAAGATGTGGATCAGGAGAGATTCAAGGAAAAAAGTTTGATTCCAATGTTCTATTGACCCATTAAAATCTAGAACCAATGCATTCAAAACTTCACCAGTTCTAAGCTCATAAAAGTATACTTATACCGACATGGTAACATAGAAAAACAAAGGTCTCCTGTACAAGTAACTGCAATTAAAACAAAAACTTATCAACCAAGAAAACATTATTAGGCAAAAGCTGCAATTATAAAGTTAAACAACAATAAATTTAAGACAACATATTCGGTATTAATGCAACAAGACAGTATTTGATTCATGAACAATCTTAAAACAATAGTAATAAAAACGTTATGTAAAAATCCTGTGTGTGCACAAGTATTGTAACTAGTAATTCGCTATGACAAAACGTGAAATTAGTATTCGAACTTGATTATACTGTATGATAACACAATAATCAAATAATTAATTTTTAGATTTTTGATAAATCAGATTATTTAATAACTTAAAAGGTCAAACGAAAAAACCTACACTTAAATTTTTCTTTAAATTATTTTATTCAACTTATTATATGTTTCATCAAACTATAAATTCATATTTTTCTTTTAATTTTAGATCAACAAATTAAATTGGTAACTTTTGTACTCCCTCCGTCCCTAAATAAATGTCCATTTTTGACTTTCAAAGTCATTTTTAGCAACTTTGACCTTAACTATTTCTTGTTGTGTTATATAATACTTGATGCAAAATATATGAATGGATTGGGTTTTAAATATATTTTCATTGATATAATTTTCATTAAGTATTATATAACACAAACAAAACAATTTAAGGTCAAAGTTAATAAAAAAAGACTTAAAAAGTCAACAGTGGACACTTATTTAGGGACGGAGAGAGTATGATTTTGGTGCATTATACGAACAATGTTCGTTAGTGCCCTTTCGAGCGCGCGGGACTACTTTCGCAATTGATAGATAAGGCCAATTACTATTTGTTGGTCGTTAGGACTCACCTTGCAATGAACCGATAACCTCAAAGACTATTTTCGTAAATAATTTAAAAATATATATTAAACTTCAGTATTTTCATAAAATCATTCGCCATGTCAGAAGCGTTGCAATATTGGGCTTGTTTTGTTCGCAATTCGACGATCTTTTCAATGACATTTTTTTCCGAATAAATCGATAGATATGCGTTCCATATTTGATAAATAAAGTTTGTTATATAAAAAAGTCGTAGGTAGGTAAAAGTTGAAGGTCAGTTTTGTAACTTTTAACAAACTTAAAGGTGTGTTTTGTAACTTTTTTATTTTTTAATATTAATCTACTATTCATTGGCACTATTCATTGCGAAGGTTTTGAATTTTTTAATATTTTGTTACTATTTATGTGAATAGTAACTGCTCTTTTATATAAGTTATATATCATTACCTGTATACACACTTTTATAAACAAAAAAAAGTTAAAATACCTTTTTTCAATGTAAAATGCAATTTGTCTATCATCTTCGTCACATAACACAACTTGCTTTTTATTTTGTTTTACTTGAGCAGCTCAATTCCTCATTCTACATAACCTAAATTATTGTTGGAAATTTAGTGCAATTGTGAGAATCGGATCATACTTGAAAATAGGTTTGGAGGTACTGAGTGTACACCCATTAAGTCACTGACTTTTCCTGACTCTTTTAGTGGTTAGAATTAAATGAGTGGTTACAAATATTTAAGTGGCACTGTGGCAGGTTTGACCACATTAAATGTTTTGTAACAACTTTTGCCTATTTAAGTGGCAGATTTGACTACATTAAATGACCATATATTTAATTTGGTCATGTAACCAGTAATTCCTACATTATGGAGGATAATTATAGAAGAGATTAATTAGATATTAATCTCTCATTAATTCCATTGACTAGGTTTTGAGTAAATCCCATATAAATAGGGATCACAATTGCATGGAAAAACACATAGAAATGCAGGGTTCTTGATCTTTGCCTAGAACAAGAACAAACATTTGGTTTTATCCCAATGAGGTATTCGTGATACCCAGGCATATGGTCGAATAATCTTCTTTGGAAAGTGATTACACGACTTCAAGTGATATCTGGTAACCATCTTTGGTAATTAGCTAGGCTATTGATTATCTTCACCCTGATATAGGACACACAACAACTAACAATCAAATAAGATTATTTTGTGATAATCAATGGCTGTTGCTGTTATGAAACACATGGCTTCAAACTTTGCCAAGCTTAACAAGTTTTAAGGGGTGAACTTTAGAAGATGGCAGAAGAAGATGCACTTCTTGTTTTCCAGCATGAGTGTGGTGTATGTGCCGACTACTCCTATTCCTAAAGATGGTGGTGATGATGCAACCGTGGAACAATTCAGGAAAAGGGCCAAGTGGGACAATGATGACTATGTTTGCAGAGGTTTAATCGTTAATGGTATGTCTGACTCTTTAGTTGATATTTACCATAATGTTGAATCTTCCAAAGAACTATGGGATTCCTTGGAGGCCAAATATATGGCTAAGGATGCATCAAGTAAGAAGTTCCTTGTTATTAATTTCACAAATTACAAGATGACTGATTCAAGACCAGTCTTGGAACAATACAATAAACTTCTTGGTATACTTGGAAGGTTTACACAACATAAGATGAACATGGATGAGGCCATTCAGGTCTCTTGTATCATTAACAAACTCCCTCCTTCTTGGAAAGATTTCAATCACACCTTGAAGCAT
>BQNB010136178.1:0-18039 GCA_026074375.1 Tanacetum coccineum
TTTGACGAGCTTGTCTAAAGGATCTAGTATCTTAGAAGTTTTGGTACAACAAATGTATTCTACTTGGTACGTATCACTGTTATATTACCATGAATTATATGGATATATTTGTTTTGTCATATATGGTGTCTTTGTCTATATGTGGCCATCTTGGATTATAGCACTCGAACGCTGATATTCTAACCTGATTTATTAAATGTAAATTGTTTGCAAGCATGTTGTTAATTCTAGAATTAATATGTATTTATCAAAGGTACAACTATGTATCTCGTGAAGTTCCAGCTGTACGTTATTTGTTTTTATGCTAGACTACTCAGGCAATAGCTAAAACTAATTAATCATATATGTAGACACTTTTGAGATAGAGTGGTAATTTGTACTACTGAATCACATAAATTATTTCTTACACCATTGTGTATGATATCAACAAGAAAGGAACAACTAACACAAGATGTTTAGTTAAGTTCGTGGCTTTATACTTTCAGTATTCTAACTCTAATTGTCTGCTAAATCAACGAGTTTTGGTTAATCACCAAATTCATTCGGGTAAGGATCCTCTTAAGCTGTCTACAACTTGACTAATCATGTTAAAAAAATATTATCCATTAATTAAATCAATAGTCAAAATTAAAAGATGGTAAATTTTTATGTTTTTTCTGAAAAAAAATGGCTAGTTTGTTTGGGTCCAACGGCTCCTTTTTTTTATCTGTTGCATTTATTAGAAAAAAACCGTATAACTCGGCTGGTATGCTCGGCACGACACCCTACAACCATGTACGCTTTCGGGTTCGTGTGATAGGACCGTATTATGAGGGGCAAAAACGCCTCAAACAAACATTGTTCAAAATCTTGTTCACACACAGGTGCATATTGGGATTGGAACTCAATCCAAAACAATAGAAATGAAAAAACAAAAGGTGGCTAATTTCTTGGCGGTCAAACAAACATTGTTCCAAAAAATTAGAAATGAAAAAAAACAAAGGGGGCTTAATTCTAGGCGGGTCAAACAAAACTTTGCTGATAACTTAGCCCAATGACCACTGAACGTCACTGTTGCTCCCTTAATGTTTATAGAAAGTATATATTTTAGGGGTTCTTTTAGTATTAATATCTAACAAGTTTCGGTTGGGTTAAGTAAAAAACTAAAAACATAGTATATGGGCCTTTGGTCGTTTAGTTTGTTTTAGGGTTTATATCGTTAGTTAAAAGGTAGATCATTTTACTTTTATGAATCGGTTTATAACTGGTCAAAAAACCACGATTCATTGATGTATAAATTGGTCAGTGTCTGTAAACAAATCAATCTATACAATTACTTCTGTTCTATTATATAATATTCAGTTTCTACAGTTTTAATATCTTGTTATTCTGTTAAAACCTTGCTGTCCCAAACACCCCTGTCTCATACGAACTCAAATCAAACCATGGTGAATTACAAAAGGCTACTGGTAACGAAAATTAGCTTCAGGAACAAATCTTGTACAACAAGTGGTATCAGAGCGGGGGGGCTGCGGGGCTCTAAGTCATTGGGACAGTGAGAAGGCAATTCCTAAACCGGATTGCAGAAGGGTTTTTGAGGAAGGGGATACTTGCTTAGGGAAAGGTTTGGTGCTGCGAATACGTTACCAAGGAGCAGTCAAAAGAAGCAATTATCTCATGAATGTAAAGAGATGTTAAGGCGAAAGCTAAATGAAATTGAAGCGTACAACGCCTCAAAAGGTCGTGTAGCAGTCAAGGAAAAAGGAGAAGGCAGTGTCAACACAACCAAAGAAAAAAGGGCTCGTTGCTACATATGCAGAAAACGAGGCCACGTGTTTTGGAAGTGTCCAAATAAGAAAAACTCAACCACCCTTGAAGCCCCAACCATTGATAACCAATCAAAGGAACCAACTATGGTGCGCAAAGAAGAAAGATTGAAATACCCCGAAAACATTCATGTAAAAACTGACTATATGATCGAAGGTACAGATTTTTCGAATTGGGATAATATTTGGTATGTAAGTAGCATATAAAAGAAACATATGAGCCCAACCAAATCATTATTCAAAAGATTGAAGATTTCAAGGTTGAAGGAACACAACATGAAAGGAAAATTATTTTCTCTCACGGTATTGGAGAAGCATAGAAGCAATGGTGGTGGACAAGTGGGTAGAAATATAGTAATTCCCGGTTACTGTGTTGTACACACCAAAATATACACTAAATTTGCTAAAAGTCTGATCAGTTAATGGCAAAGGATTTTGTCAGGTCACATATGGCACAACAAGTGTTCCAGATCTTCTATATGTCTTGAAGAAGACAAAGAAGGGTGTGATGGTGAAACTGATTGTGCAACATCAAAAGAAGGAAATGGTTGTGATGTTGAAATAGAATGTATGATTGCAAAACACAACAAGTATCTTGAAGAATACATTGATTCAATAGATTCTAAAGACGCATGTCCACTAATCAAGGGTCTAGAAGAACTCAAATGGGACCAAAAATTTAGAGCAAGATTTAGTTGTATGGAGATTATAAGCTTAAATGAAACCTTGTACGCTATTAAAGTAAAACTCATTCAAAAGGTTCATATCGTTTCTTCATCTGATTAAAAATGATATCATTGTGTTTAAGAATTGGGAAGTACTTAGAAAGAGGTTTGAAGATATGATTAAGTGGTTTTACTTAATATATCTAAAACAAGATGTGTTAGAACCACTACCACCGATCATAGGGAATGTAAAGATCGATCTATTGGGTCTTTACAAGATGGTAGATAGCAAAAATGGGTGCTTCTAGTGTTTCTTTTGGGAATAGATGGAAAGAAGTTGCTGTAATACATGGATTAACCGAAGCACATGAAGAAGATTTGAAGGCTTGTTATAAGCGACCATTGACATGGTCAAGTTTTGCTATGATACAACTTTAAGACCCTGGTTCAAAGAAGAACCTGTGAAGTGTGAGAAAACCAAGAAGGTTGAAGGTGGCTGTGATCATGCCAAGGAAGAAAACCCACAAGAACACATTGGTGAATTGGGTTCGAATAGTGGTAAGTATAGACATGGGTTAAGGAGTTTGTAGTGATACGATATAGAATCACTCAACTCATGTAATATAACCTTCGGTTTTTGAGAATGTTAAGAGAAGCAATTCTGATTGACTCTCTCGCTTTTGCGTGTAATCTTGGAAATTGGCAAATTAAAAAGATACGGCATTTGTTGATTCAAAAATGGTTGATCAAGACGGATATGTAGAATTTGAAAATCTCGAATCATAATCAGAGAACAGTAATGACTTCGTCAGGTCCTGGAATCAGACTCCATAAGTGACATCCTTGCGTGGAATGTGCATGTTTGTCTATCAAACATATTTCGTGGCTGGTGAGATGTTCGGTAACCATTTAGATATTGTCTATAGAAGTAAATATTAGGGTTACTCTTTTATGCGTATTATAAATATCTCTAGCGCAGAAGGTTCTTGGTATATAACCAAACTGAAACATAGTAAATGTGTGTTAGGTCGTTTCCTTTAGTTTGTATTCATGGGGTAGTTATCAACGTTAGTTGTATTAAAGGTTTTTTTGGCTATATAATCATTTACTTTATGAGTTGGTATAACTTGTCAAAGAGACACAAAACGATTTTCTCATGGTGGTTATGTAATAGATACCGCGCTTCAAAGTGGTCTCGTAAATACGAACTCAATCAATCAATAATACAGATTACTATATATGTATTTGTTATCTCGCAGCTCTGCGCGCGCGCGCTTCTCGCACTTTTGTGTAATTCGTCTTGCCCTATAACCACACCTTCTCGCCGTTCTCTTCTTTTGGTTCTGTATTGTATGAGAGAATCTGTCATAAGAATGCGCTTAACACCCATGTGAGTGAGTAGAAATTTACAGAAAATAGAGGCTATACTGGAAGTCGTAATTGACCTTTTGAGTTACACAATCGCATGTAGGACAACTACACGACAAAAAGCACACGCAACTTGTGTTCGGGTGCAGTTTTTTGTTTGCTTGTTTCGCTGTTTTTTGAATGTCGCTTCAGATGCGCTTCAATTTGCAAGGTAACATATTTTTGATCATAAAATAAATTATAGGAGATGTTAAGTTCTGTTTTTACTGCGGTTTCATGTATAATAGGATTTGGCTGTAGGTCTTTTCTTCTTTGCTTTTTTATTTAAGGTACTCGAATATCGATCTCTTGACGCAGTTGTTACGGTCACATTCGTTATGATGCTGTTGATTGTCGCTCGTAATTTTTTGTGTTAGCTCTCATGATATATGTATTTCATTCATAGAAGCGAATCTCTTAAGCGCATACGCACGAGTCTGCTCGCTTTAACTATAAGAAGATTGTATTTGTATTCGTGGGTCGTTTAGTTTGTTAGGGTTATATCAGTTAGTTAAACGGTTGTATCATTTACTTTATGAATCGGTATAACCGTCAAAAGACACCGATTCATTGTGTATAAATAGGTCAAGTGTCTGTAAACAAAAAAAATCAATACAATTACTTTCTCTTAGTATAATATTAGTTTCTACTGTTTTAATATCTTGTTATTCTATTAAAACCTTGCTGTCCCAAACACCCCTGTCTCATACGAACTCAAATCAAACCATGGTGAATTACAAAAGGCTACTGGAAATGAATTGGCTTCGGCACAATCATGTACAACAAGACCAAGCACACGCATTCGGTGCAGTTTTTTTTTACTTTCGGATTAACGTAGATGCAATGCAAGAACATATTTTTGATCTAAATAAATATAGATTGGTCTTTTTACCTATATAGGCTGTGGCTTTCCCTCTTGTACAATCTAACTTCTCGCTAGTATATTTGTTCTCTGATTTGTAACTACATCTCTTCATCCAAAAAAACATAGATGAAGCAAATTAAACAGATCTGTTTATGGCGACTACGATAAAAAGATAAAATATGGATTTGAAATCTCCCGACCCATCTCCTCTAACCTAATAGTTTTTGCTTAAATCTTACTTTGATCCTACTTTTGTATATAATTAAATACTTGTATTTATCATATAACACTACCTGATCGAGTGTTTTTAAGTGTAATTCATTATATTTTTTTAGGGTTCTTCTTTTCAATTCGTCTATGGTACTTGGGGTTACTCTCGATCTTTTTCCGATTAGTTTTTCATTAATAAACTCTCGTTTACTGTGGGTTCACTGATCTCATTAGTTTACAAGGTTTCTAGACGATGGCTGCTAGGGTTAGGGTTTATATCCTAACTTTTTGTTTTGTCTGCTTTTACTCTTGTTGGTTGTGTTTTCTTTGAGATCATTGGTTGATTAGGGCTTGTTTGATTGTCGGCTATTAGGTGTTCGATGGGCATTAAATTCTAACCTTAACCTCTGTTAGGGTTTTCGGTGTTGAAGATTGCCATTGTCTTCTTGTTCTTGTGTTGTGGTATTCGACTAAGGTTTAAGTGTAGATTGCTGATTGGAGTGTGTGCTGCTCAATAGAGCTCGGTTTCTTGAGTCATAAAAGGGAGTGGGGGTGGGAGAGGGGTAATGGAGGAGGATTAGTTGGGTGATGCTAAGGATGTTATATCACTAGCTGTGAGACTGATGAGCCAATAGTGAAGGAGAAGCAAAGTACATCGGTTGATACAAGTATTCCTATTGTTGAGAATACATGTTTGAGATCGTATTCCCCCATACCTATGCAGAGATCTACTTCCGGCTGGTAATCCTGGTATGTCTTTTTGTATGCCTAATAGTTTTTTGTGAACCGAGTAAAAGGGCTGGTAATCTGGTATGTCGTTTGTATGCTAATTTACTGCATATACCTGTGGATCCTATTAGAGCTATAAGTGAAAGGTTTGCGAATACTGCTTATGGTTTCTTTTTGGGAAAGCTGGTGGCTTACCTCGTTGTTGCTAACTATGTTAGGAACACTTAGGGTTAATATGGCCTGGTTAAATCAATGTTTACCTCATCTACCGGGTTATTCTTTTTCCAGTTTAGCTCTATGGATGGTTTAAACGCAATGCTTGAAAATGGTCCATGGTTTATTCGCAATCATAACGCTTTATCTTAAAAAGTGAAACCCGGATGGTGAATTTTTAAAGAAGATTTGTAAAAAGAAGATGTTGGACTGTTCTAGTTTGGTTAAACTCCATGGATGTCCCCCGTTATGACTTAGCGAGAATGGTTTGAGTGCATTGCTACAGGAAACTTGGTACTAACCTTTAATGCTTGACTATATACTCTAATTTATACTTCTCTAAGTGCTTGCAATCTTGAGGGAGTCAAGCTATACTAGAGCAATGATTGAGCTTCAGGCTGATGTGGAGTTAAAAGATACCATTGTGGTGGCTATGCTTAAACTCTCTGGGCAGGGGTTTTATAGGTGTAATGTTCAAGTTGAATATGAGTGGAAACCCCATAGATATGCTTGTTGTAAGGTCTTTGGTCATATTCAGGAGGAGTGTCCCAAGAATCCAGGTTTGGGGGTGGTGAAGAACTTGAAGAAGCCTAGCCATTCTTCTAGAGGTGTCCCGGTTGGTCCAAAAGTGAGTTTTAAAACAGCAAAAGAGATAGACTTAGTTCTAAAAAAAGCCTACTGCCAACACATAGCGGTATTAAAAAAAAGATGGATGCCTACTAAGGAGGTAGTAATTCAAACCTATTTTGATGTCTTAATTTGGGTTGATAAAGATGGGGACTTCAAATTTGGCTAGTAACGGGGCCAATTCTAGTGGCCTCTCGTTTTGGAATGTTGAAACTAGTAGTATTAGAACTACTCCTATTGTTGATAAAATTAGGAAGATTGAAAAGCTAATTGTGGATGGGAAACTTACTCTTATGGATAATGATGGTAAACCTCTAAAAAGGTTGATTATCCAAGTAATCATGATAGTGAGGATGAGGTTGAATCAGTTGATAATGATATGGCTCGTTCTATGGCTTCTCCGAAAGGGTTGGATTTGGCACTAAAATTGCTGAAACAATGGAGTGGTTTCTTAATAAAATGATGACTATGACGAAGACCCATACGCTTGAAGATATGAAATGAAGGTCATCTTCCTGACAAGATTCAGGATATATGCGATAATTTGGATATTAGAGTTCGAGGTCATAGGAAAAAATAGTTTCTTGTTTTCTTTTGTAGTCATCTTGTGTACCTTCCTATAAGGAAGTAGTCTTGCCTATGTAACGGACGGAGATGTGGTAATCACCCTCGTCCTTTGTACTTAAATGTTTTAGAGTAATAAAATTTACCGGGGAAACCCTTTACTCAAAAGATAGCATCTTGGTAGATACTTGAATCATTAGTATACTATTTTATTTTTCTGCAAGACCAAATATTATCATTGTCAATTACCCTATGTACACGTAAATAAATTGCTTATCACTGTCCACGGTTACATTGGTAAGAACGCCATGTTCTGTAAACATATATATGACTAATCGTTTATTGTATATTGAGGTCAATAAAGATCGCTTCCTTACATGGGATTGTAAGATGTCCCATATGCTGAACATATCCAAACTACTCTTCAGCCAACATATACAGAAAAATGGCCTTTCGGTACATCTGTGACAGTTGAAGATGATTGGTATCGTGTATAGAGCTTATTATACCTAATTTTAGGAAATTTGTGTATGCCCATGATCAGATTAAAATAAAGCACAAAACTGACACTACTGTGACAAGATTTTTTTGGAGAGAAGCTGAGGTAATTAAAAATTGATTGAATATGAAATACTGCTATAAATAGTTATTTAATTTTCTAAACGATTCCGGTTGGTGAAAATCTCAAGGGATTTTTAGTACATATGTGAAATCTATAGATTTGTCCTTCACTGTATCGTAAAAGAATATGTGACGCCATATGATCCAAGTTTTTAATATTCTTATGCTTGTGATCTTTCCAAAGACAAATTTCTCATGTTTTTCAGTTGCGTTTAAACACTAATACAATGCTAAGAATACTTACGAATTCCTATACATAGTTTCCTATGGAAATTCCTCTAGTTGGATTGTCCTTTTCGAAAGGCATGGCTGAATTAGGCGATTTAAGTATTGGCCAATTACAAGGAGACCATATGAGAATAAATGTTTATTTCGCTTTCAGGTCATATTATATATTATGAGTGTATAAAAACGTACATTCTACCATGATCCACCAATCTTCAAAGTACAGATTATCCAGACGATGGAATTACTAATTAATAGGATCTTCATTGTTTCCTTAGACGTTGCGTTAGTTAAGACATGTTTGTAAGCAAATTAAAAGATTCTAGATCTCTTGGATGAGCACACCCCAAAATGTTTGTATCTGATCCGTAAAAATAATGGTAACAAAGATAGCAATAAAGAGAAAATTGTTGAGAAAGAAATTAAAGAAAATGTGTGCATAAAACTCGGTTAAGGCGGTTGCTAATCCAATATTCACGATGGTAAAATAGGTTGAGTACTCCTAAATCCATAGAGGAATTCATGCATGAGAAACCAACATCCCATGATGCCATGATCCACGTATGACGTATCCATCATGGAGAGAATTCCATGTTTCTTTTAATTTTACTATTATAAATAGCATGAGAGAATAAGGGTTATATAGCCTAAAAGAAATCCAAAACACCATTTCAAAACTACTAGAAATGCAGTGAGTGAATTTGGCGTTGAGAGAGTCTTTCAATATAGACCACTACTAGTTACTACTAATCTCTTTCACTCAGTGACAACCATGCTTTGACACTAACTAATCTCAAATTAGTGATCACCATTTTTATGTAACTAGTATACGTGTGTGTTATTAGTGACAGAAAGCATCACAGTTTTATGTAACTAGCTCATGTAGACTAAATACGAAAGACACACAAATTAAACCTGTAGATTCACACGAAAACCAGGAACAATTCTTCCAAATATCGTTGACTTCACGAATACTGTTAATCAGGATACTTTCCAAAATTGGCGTAAAAGACTGGTTTTTCTAGCACCAATATACCATTATTAAATAGGTCAAGAAACTCGAAACAGGCGTAAAAGACAAACGAGCCGGACACTGGCCCAAAAATAATGTCCAATAAAAATGGAAAAAATATAAAAAGGTAAATAACTCATAAACAAAGTCCAAGTTATGCTAATTTTAGTGAACCCCCTTTCTTTCACATGGTCTTAGGCCTTCAGAAACAAAATAACATGTTCCTCAATGCTCGGGCCTGGATCACTAGCATACCTTCGTGTCACTAGCTAGATCAAAATCAGCATACCTTATATTTGTAATGAGAAGTACTAGCTAGTGACCAAATTGTGATGAAACATTTTTTAGATCGCCGGTGTTGTCACTAATAAGAGTATTTCTTGTGCAAAGAATGAACAAAAGGACATATATGGGATATATGTCTAATAAGCAAAAGGTTCAATGAGGATACAAAACATAAATTCATTGATCATACTTAGTACTTACTAACCCTAAAAGACAATGATTCTAGTTGTGACACCAAAAATGCTAAGAATTGACATACGGTGACAATGTTAAATGTATATCATGCATGACTTCAGTGAAGTTCTATTCTTTGCAAGGGAACGTTAGACCACCCATAGGATGAGCATAGCCAAACTCCTCTTCTGAAAGGCTCAACAAAGTCTGAAATGAAGGATGTTTTAGATACGACAATGGAACTATATATCGATTTCTATTACTTTCACCCACATATACTGAGAAACAGCCCTTTGGTACAACAATGACTGCCGAGGATGAAAGATATGCCAGACTCCCTTTCTTAGCATGGATTTTTGAAAATCTATGGGTTCCCATGATCACGGTTTAAGTTAACCTCGAAAATTAGTAACTAACTGATGGCAGAAAGGAGACACTTTTGAGTGAAGCACAAGAAGTTGAGTGTTCATGTAAAATCGGTATTGGTATAAATACTGGTCTAATTATTCACCCATTCTGAAGGTGAAACTTTCAAGGGAATCGAAGGCGTCAAGTTCTATAAATTTGTTTGGACACTTCACAGCATACATATAATTCGGTAACGAGCTTGTCTAAAGGATCTAGTATCTTAGAAGTTTTTGTACATCAAATATATTCTACTTGGTACGTATCACTGTTATATTACTATGAATTATATGAATATATTTATTTTGTCATATATGGTGTCTTTGTCTATACGTGGCCCTCTTGTTGGTGATTTTTGTGTCATCAAACATTTTATGTAAATGTTGATGATATGTTGATTGTTGGCAAGAACATTGGAAGAATTGCCCAATTGAAACAAGATTTGAGCAAATCATTTGCTATGAAAGACTTGGGTCCAGCAAAACAAATCCTTGGCATTCGAATTTTCTGAGATAAAGGTGCCAAGAAGTTGCATATATCACAAGAGTAATACATTGAGAAGGTGCTGCGCAGGTTCAACATGGATAAAGGTAAAGTGGTTAGTTCCCCTCTAACTCCCAACTTTAAGCTTACTGATAAGGATTGTCCTTCTTCTAAGAATAATATTGAAAAGATGGATAGAGTTCCATATGCCTCAGCGGTTGGTAGCTTAATGTATGCTATGGTGTGTACAAGGCCGGATTTAGCTCATGCGGTTGGTGTTGTCAGTCGGTTCCTGTCAAATCCTGGTAAGAAGCATTGGGAAGCTGTTAAATGGATATTTTGATATCTGCGAGGTACTTCCAAATTGGGTATCACATTTGGAAATGGGAAACCTATGCTTGTTGGTTACACAGACTCAGATTTGGCTGGAAATAAGGACAACATGAAGTCCACTTCTGGATATTCGATGACCTTTGCAGGGGGAGCTGTTTCATGGCAATCAAGATTGCAAAAGTGTGTGGCCTTATCTACAACAGAGGCTGAGTATATGGCAGCAATAGAAGCGTGCAAAGAACTATTGTGGTTGAAAAGGTTTTTGCAAGAACCAGATAAACCACAATATGGTGAAACTGTCATTTCTTTCCTGCAGATTCTTCAGGTTCCTCCCTGGATAAAGAGACGCTTAATATTAATAAAGTACATTCAAACGGGCATTTTTTTTTAGTACTTCCACTAGGCACCCTATAATGCACATCAGACTCAAGTGTGAGCCTAACAAAGTATCCGATCAGAATCTACAACTTGAAAAGTCAAGAAGCCTAGTGGATTGAGAAATCACAATATGCATCAACATCTAATAGCAAAAGAATAATAGTGCCATTTGATCTTGTAGTCTTTAAACGTGAAAAGTCAAAATTTTGTCATAGATTTATTAAAAGATGCAAAATATATTTATTATTGTTGATGTTTGTATGAGTACAAGGCAATACCTCAGACTTGAACCACTACATTTCCAGGCAGTATCCGATGAACAACTGAGACATCTTTGTATGTTTCAGGCACAAGGTCCTCTGCATTCTGCAAATTCAAAAAGATTAGAAACAACAATGGACCTCAATCAAGATTTAGTACCAAAACCATACGATCCACCTTACATTGTGATGGAGGTAATGCTGGACAGAAACAGTTAATCACCAACACAGAAACCTTTTGCAAAACGATGACTTGTTTGGATCGCCAGTATTTTGCATAACGATCTTGCAACATAATTTCAAAAACAGACTATGAAGAACTGTGACTGCAATGATAAATGTAACAACAGTCGCTTAGACCTGCAGAAACACCCGGTGGAAGAATAAACCCTGGTAATCATGTTAAAACAATTGAGCACTGATAAGTCCAATCATCATGTTCGTTATCATACTTCCGTATGAATTCCTTTGGCTAAAAATGCTTACAAAAGGCCACCACTTCAACTTTTACCTGTTCGAATAAACAAGCATTATATAATAATATTACTAATGTTTTTTTGTAATTATACTTTATAGCCTGAGATATTCTACTAAGTGCAATTAGATAGGAGGTCGATATTAAAAAAATGTAAGCTTCCCATGTACCTTTTTGTATTCGGCCTTGCGTCTGTTGCCAAACATAACAAACGTGAGAAGCCCTCAGTTGTTCCTTTATTAGTTTTCAAGAAAAATGAACCATCCACAGATCATGATGACACTCCTCTGTGTGGAGATCAATTCCCTTTGATGACATATGCGCCGCAACAAAGTCTCTAACCTGTTCAATACAAATAAGTTAGGTTCTCGCAATAGGTCCCATAAATATACAAAATGGTTATACAATTTTGACCGACCTCTAAACATTAGTACTAAACAAATGTGTTGCCATATGAACCCCTTAATATCGCTTGTAGACAGAAAAACATCCCCATCAGAAACATAAGCATGACCTGTGCTAATAATATGAGAAAATATAAAAGAAGTCAGTAAGAAAAGCGTACGATCATGTGTACAAGTTGATAATGCTAGAAAGACGATGCATTACCTTTTGTGAGCATGACTGCACTTCAACAATAGCATACTGGAGCTTGGAATTCACGGCAACAACTATAATAAAAAATAGAAAGAAAGTAAACACACGGATAAGCATGTGAACATATAATATATGTAGATAACTTCACAAGCGTACAAAAAAAAACATACCATCGTTAGCAGGAATAGTCCAGGGAGTGGTGGTCCAAATTGCTAGGTATAACTTGGGGACAAATTCATCGAGTAATCGACCTTTAGTTGGAGTACTTGCTATTTTGAAAATTGCACACATGCTTTTTTAAATATGGCCTTCCTCGTACTGCATGAAAAATTCTATTTGTCACTAGTATATATGAAGAATTAAAACTAGAATCTACATAAGAGTTGCCAATTATGATTAATCAAAAAATCTAATTGTTCGCCAAAGAAGCTGTTAATCCGTTTACCTCTAATTCAGCCTCAGGAAGTGCAGTGCGGGATGAGGGACTCCAGTGCACACTGTCTTTCTGCCCCGATATATGTACCCTTTGAATACCATCTGCCCAAACACTTCAATCTAGAAAGCCAAAAGGATTTATTTAATCACGATAACAACAACATTATCTATACTATTATATAAAACATTTACAATGTGGGTCCCATCAAAAATTAAGATAAGGAGATGCAATCTTGACCATCCATCTTATTTAAGAAAATCACATCATAGAGTGACATGTGTCATTTCTTAATTAAAATATCACTTTTATTTTTAATTTGACATATCTTTTTATCTATTTATTTTTTTTATGATTTAATTTCACCGTATTTTCTAAAATTTCGTGATCTTTAATTCAACATCATTTTGATATATTTTTATAAATTTTTAGCTTTTCACATTTTTAGTGGGTTTATTTTGAATTTTTTAACAACTTTAACTTTAATTTAAATACAAACTTGATTCGTAAAAGATATATACTTTTGGAGACAATGTTTGATGGGTAAGAGAGTGTGTGAGTCTTTATACAAGCGAGAATGATGTTAATATGATGTTGCGGGAAAGCTACGGAAACCCAAACAAATGAATTCTCTAAGCGGGTAGAGAATTGCGGAGCGAGTTGGGTTAACAATTTTTATCGCCGCCGCTATGCGCGGGTATCCAACTAGTACTTATAAAATGTTTGAAATTTGTCTTAAAGTTAATGTGAAAGGTTGTGAAGCTTCCCAAAATGTTATGAATCTTAAGCCATGGCATGCAACAATTTGGATTGAAAAAGTTTCACACTGCTCTTAATCCATGACAGCATGGTACATGGCATGCATCAATTTGTCTTGCTTTTGGAAGGAAATGATAGTAAATTGATTGGTGGTCTTTTAAAATAGTGTCTTTAACAGACTTAATTTGACTACCAACTACGATATACCACTATTAAGGCCAGTCAAATTAACGAACTTTTAACTTATCTAAATCCAAATCAGTATCTTCAAACATATAGGAATGTGTTATGATTTGTTAAGTTACCCTCAAGTTACGAATAAGTTACTTTAGGACATGATAACTCAAGTAAGAACACCTTTGATGTTGGTTATGTCTAAATATAGCGACGACGGAAAGGGGTGTCACGCGAATGTACCTCGGGTTTATTAGTGGATAAATAGGCTCAAACCCGGTTTGTGGGTTTCGGGTCCACTAAGGTTTACTCTACCCTGTAATATATAAATAGTGAATAGGCCCAAGCCCGGTTTGTGAGTTTCGGGTCCACTAGGATTTACTCTATCTTGTAATCTATAAATAACGGTCAATAATAAATCATAACTTACGAGGGTTTTCATTGTCCAATAGGGTTTTGGTTCAGTGTTGTTAGGCTAAACACAATATACTAACAAGAAGCAAATAAAGAAACACACATAATGTAAATTTGACTGTGTTTCATATCTTTTATAAAAAGGAATAGGAATAATAGTGAGCTTAGATTTGTATATTTTGCAACAGCACAAGTAATAAACGAATAAATCTACAGATACTAAAGCACCTTTCTTATATTAATGGTTATGTATGTAAACTTTAGTCAGTAAGGTGCATGTAGGTCAAAGTGGAAGCCTTAGTATATATAAAGTTGGTTGTTTAGAACTAATTATAGGCAATATATATAAAGTATCAGTAGTTGCATAGTCTTTTATACTCTTATAATCTATATCATGTTTGATATTACTCGTAAAATATTTACAAGAGGGTATTATGATAAAAATGAAATAAACAACTATATATAATTTCATAAACTAGTCTTGTGGCTAAACTTGATTAGAGTGATACATCATGCATTAAGCAAACTTTAACACACTTGTATACACCTTAAACTTGTGCTCTCCTAGCAGGCCTAGCTAGTTGAACTCACGCATGCAAAACCACGGTTGTTGTCTAGCCTTAATCACCATTCTTAATTTCTAATCCCTGAGATTTCATTGGCTGTAAATAGATGGCTACGTTTTCGTTATTATATCATCCCAAAATCACAAGTCACAAATTAATGAGGGAACGAGGACAGCAAGTCAATTAAAAAGAGTTTTAGCATTATACTCCGTATTACTCGTACTCCAATTCATGATTTTATGGTGTCGATAAAGTTCAACAAACATTTAAAACTAAACATACGAGCTGAGGTGGGTTTCGTGTTAATTTTCTAAGACATTTTAAATATATACAATCATTGAGACTCTTTAGGCATTTAAAATTTAAAACCCGTATATACCCGGTACATGACCCGCTCCAACCCGCTTCGTTTGTTTGCGGTAGGCCGACCCGTCCTCTTTTGTGTGATGGACCCGGTACCCGATCCGTCCCTTATTATATTCTTAGGTAACTCATTTTTTTAGGCGATCCGTTGTATTATACAAACATAAGACACGTGTACTCTGAATCACAACCATCGTCACCACTTCGAGATCTATCTCACTCTCTCTCTAAAACCAGATGTTAGTCATCTTACCGACCCTCTTTATCTCTCTCGCTCTCTTTGTAAATTAAAGCATGCAATTGCTGGAGGGTTTAAGCAACTATTTGCTTTTGTGGGTTTTGAAATCATTTGTTAATTATTAATTATCGGGCAATATATGCAAGGGTTTGCTTTTGTGGCTTTTGAAAGTCTCGGTTACTATAATAAGAGATGAGACAAGGGGGTTTCTTTGATGATGGTGGTTCCGGTGTCTGGTGATGATTTTTGATGTTTCTAAATAAGGTAGGGAGTAAATTGCAAAAATGGTTCTTGTGGTTTGGTCAAGTTGCAGATTTGGTCCGTTAAATTTTAAAATTGCAAAAAACGTCCTTATTTTAAAGGTTTGGTTTCACTTTTGATCATTGGTCGACTTGAAATGACTAAAATACCCCTCTGCAATTTGGACAAACCACAAGGACCATTTTTGCAATAATAAAAAAATTTTAAAAATTAAAAAAAAAATTTGTAAGAAATTTTTTTTATTTCGGTTCAGTTTACAATCAATAATAAAAAAAATTTAATTATTTTTTATTTCGGTTTAAGTTTAAGAGCAATAATTAAAAAAAATTAAAATTTCAAATTTTTTTTAATTTCGGTTGAGCAAGAACGCGCAAAAATAGTTAGAGGTCTGACCAGTGAACCGTAATTGCCATGGGTTGGAATGACCCTGAGGTCTGACCAGAGCGGCCAAGCCAAATGCACGTGTTCTTGATTGGATGGCATTGACTTAAAGTTTAACTATAGGTATACACATAAACGTGTCAAAAGCGTGTACAAAAAGGCATGCAAAACAACTTTGTAGCACTAATTTTAAAAACTTTTATAAATGACATTGTAGTAATTTAAATTGATTCACGGTAACCACTTCGCCTTAAACTTCTCTTATAGTTTGTTCTAGTGGTTGAGCCGTACTTCCCAATAATCCATAATGTCCACTTTTTAAATAATCTTGAAATCAAGTTTCATAGTTTATAGTCCGATTAATTTTCTCAAAAATCAAGTTTTACACGGAACAACCAGCAGGTCACAATGAACATGTATAAGCGTGTAATTAATAGAGTAGTTTTAATATCATCTTACACCATGAGAATTAGTCTATATTTCATACTTATTAGGCGTGTAAATGAGTAAACAAGTAAAAATATGCACATAAAATACTAAAACTAAAGATGACATTAAATAAACGAGTAAACATGTAAAATCCGAGTTCTCAAGCGAGTCATCCCCAACTGAAGAACCATAAGACTCTCACTAGATTTTCAGCAATGTGTCTAGATCGCCCATTTCATCACAAAAGTGATTGAGTAGGTCTTATGACCGGAAGGATAAACAAAATCAGACTAAATATATAAAAGATCTAGTTTCCAAAAAATAAAAGATTTTAGTTACCATAAATAAAAATCAAGATCTTTTATATATATAGTGTGATTTATTTAAAAAAGAAACAAATCTACTAAATTAACAATTTAATTTTATTCTTTTTTAACCTATATTAACAATTAATAGTTTTCAAGATCTAGATCTACAAATTTTATTAAATTATGGTAAGGATTTTCATAATCTTTGACATATTTGCAAGAAAACATTAAATAAAATATAAAATGTAGCACATCAAACATATGAATTAAATCTAGGCGTGTACAATTCAAGACATGATATAATTCATAAACGTGTAACCCTAATGCCAAAACGAGTTGACTCGTGATGCCACTGTTGGTTTAATGAATGTCGTATGTGTGATGTGTGAATAGGACGAATAATCATAATGAGGGAGAGGGTATTTATATAGCCATCAAACCCTAGTTTAAGATAAACTATGATACCCTCATAATCCTAATCACAATACAACTTTCATCCCTTATCTCCTAAATTGTTTCCAAAACCCACTTCTAGAAGCTTATAGGGCCGGTCACAAAAAGACCCCCATAAAGTTTGGGTTTTGTCAATTTTAATCCCTTCGGTTCATATTTAAATAGTCGTTTAAGTTAGTTATAAAATATAACGGTAACTAACGGTTATTTAAATTATCAACGTGAAACATATTAAATCCTTAATAATAAATAAATATATATTAAGTATTTAATAAACGTACTCTTCGTGTCTTAACGTGTGTGCCCCCAATAAACTCACGTATTTCTAACGTATAACTTGCGAAACCGACTAACATATTCCAACAGCCACAAGGCACTTCACACACCTGCAACACTTTAACTGTGATTTGGATACCGAACAGAAAACGATAAAAAAAACAGTCTAATCATGTCTGTCAACAGAGTGGGTAAAATGTGAGGTGTAGGGGTGCCACTATCCACATACCAATAACATCACTCTTAAACAAATAGTAAAGCTTGTAATACTGCTTTTCGAATGACACTTACATTAAATAATAAACACACGAAAATCATATTTATTTTTCTAAACAGAAAGCCCATTCTAAAGTTCTAAAATCGACATCACACCTTGCCAATGGCATGGTTTTTGGTCATTTTTGTATTCATGTTTTGATTACACCAATTTCACCATTTTCTTTTGCATCAGCAGCTTGTGCCTTTTCACCATTTTCTTTAGCATCACCAGCTTCTGCTTTTTCACCATTTTCTTTAGCATCACCAGCTTGTGCCTTTTCACCGTTTTCTTTAGCATCACCAGCTTGCAGCTTTTCACCATTTACTTCACTCTTTTTACTTGCTTCCTCTTCAGCTTTGATCCTAGCATCCTCCAAAACTTTAAGTCTTGCT
>BQNB010136179.1:0-7500 GCA_026074375.1 Tanacetum coccineum
TTGCAATCTTCTTGCTTGTAGTCTTTGAAGTCATGTACCTGTAAGCATTATATAGCAGCAATATCCTAAACCCTTCTTTCTGCATATCGATTTAGGATTAGAAACCCTAGTTTCGAATTAAGGTTTTCACCAAATCATGGTGACAATATCAACATACTTAAATCTTGTAATCTTGTAATCAAACCTTTTGTTTTTATCAAAGTTAGGGTTGCCAAAAACCCTAACTTCAACGAATTTGCCAAGTAATCCAAAAACAGAAAATTCGTACCTTCTTTTCTTCATAAATTCAACAACAATAACCTTGAAAATCCTAAATCAAGAGCCACATGGCTCTGATACCACCTGTTAGAACCTATAGAACGTAATAGGTTCTAGATCGTTTAAGCTCTAGTTTGTTTAGAACTAATCTAGGATTAATAATAACAAAGGTGAAATATTAAAACAAAGAATCATTGTTATTAAACAAGGTTTTACATTCATACGTTACACTCTAAGCCCCAATTCTATATGATCATTATAGAACGGTTACATCCTAACAGGGTTCAAGGAAACCTTGATACCTTAGGGCTACACCAACACAACTTAGACGTCCACATCTTTAACACTTTGTGTACACACACGTTTTTCACACATATGGATACTAAAAACTATGTCTATATATCTCTTTATATAATAGAGTCCATATGACTTTACAAGGAAAACTAATTGTATTAGGAAACTTAAATCTCCCTAATCTTTATCTTCATATCTTTGACCAAATCTTCTAAAATCTTTATGTACTCCTACATCTTGTAGAATTCTGATATGTGAGAAATCACATATCCATTTTATACCAAAACTGACCCTAAAAAGATGAAAAATGAACATATTATGCTTGTATATTGTGTATTTTGTCTTTTGTGATGTGTAGGCCATTGGATAATTACAAAATCACAGAAATAGCAAAAAACCGGACCAAAAAACAACACGAGGTGAGGAAGAGTTACAATAGAGTCGGGTGTTTGTTAGCAAGGGTCAACAAAAGTCAACCAAAGTCAACCTTGGTCAACTCATGTGAAGACTAACCCTTGAATTTACCAAAAGATCCTTAAAAGTTAAATCATTTTCACCAAAAATCCTAAAAAACAATTACATCGTTAGTCCTTTGTTACTTAGGGACTAACGGTTGTTAAGTCTAAATTAAACCCAAAATCATTTAACCCTTTAACCGAGTCCAAAATTAAATCCCATGGCCCAAAACCTTTTTAACCCAAGTCAACTCGGTCAAAACAAATTAAGAAAAGAAAAAGGGCGCGAAAAGGTTGTTTTTCACTATTCACCTTCGTCCCAAATTAACCCTGCGTTAAAATAAACGGGTTAAACCCACTCTCAATCTCACCCTACGTGGCTTAAAAGATTCTAAGTGTATAAGTCCATACATCATGCAAGCATAGACGTCACCCTTGTATTCTTATTGGTTGAGCTGACACAAGGAATGATACTCGTTTACCAAACAAACACACCAATTTGGGAAATTTACACTAAAAATAGTTCAAAAGAAGCACAAGGCTTAAGAAAGTAGGATTGTCAAGCTGGCAATCCGTGTGCCTCTTCTCATTCAAGGGCTACAAATCAAGTTGCAATGATTGGATAGAAATGAAGGGACAAGATTAAAGGGAGCGTCTCAAGGCTAGAACCTTCCTCTCTTGCCTATAAAATGAGCCACTCACTCATAGTTTACGGATCTTATCTAGTTTTTAGGGTAGCTTTTAGAATAGCTTTAGCTTATCAATGTATTTTTAGCTTATTAGTAATTTTAGCTTATTGTATTTCCTTTAAATGTAACTTTCTTTTCATAAAGCTTGTATTCAGTCTTTTAAAATCAATAAAATTTAGTTTACAAATTGTTCAATTGTTAATTCATGTTTTTACTTAAATGTATTATGGTTTGAATAAGCTCTTTAATACTGTTCATAAGCTAAACTGTTCATAAGCTCTTATAAACTTGAATACTCCTTGGAATTGGATGGCTCTGCTCTTTGAGTATTAAGTGGATAATAGTTCCTGCATGGTTAAGATTTATGATAGATTAGGAAAAGTAATCTAGCTTTAAAGCTGCTCATACAAGCTCTAATTTGAACATTTACCTCTGTTTAGCTGAGGTAGAGGTACTCATCTCATTTCCTTTTCTATTAAGCTGCTGTCATTAGATTTTCTAGTTAATATGTTTATCTTATGCTCTATTATCTGCTTAATCTGCTTAATATTATCTTAATGTTGTTTAGTGTAGCTTATATCTGCTTATTATAGCTGTTTGTTGCTTAATTAGTTCATTTGATAGTTAAAATTTTAGTTTATAAGTATTAGTTATAAAACAGCGTCATAGTCTTTTGTCTTGTTGTTCCAGCTTATTTGATTATTAAAATATGTTCAATAGGGATAATATAAGCTAATCAACAACTGGTATTTGAAGTTGGAGCTTTAATTTTGAATTTCATAAGCTAAAAATGTTATTATAGCTGATTGTTGCTTAATTAGTTCATTTGATAGTTAAAATTTCAGTTTATAAGTATTAGTTATAAAACAGTGCCAAAATACCAAAAATAGTAGCATAGTCTTTTGTCTTGTTGTTCCAGCTTATTTGATTATTAAAATATGTTCAATAGGGATAATATAAGCTAATCAACAACTGGTATTTGAAGTTGGAGCTTTAATTTTGAATTTCATAAGCTAAAAATGTTATTGAGCTTTTTAAAGGGGTGTTTGGCACAAGGCAGCACTAACTTGTGTTAGTGCTGTCAAAGGCCATTTAGCTTTTTAAATTGAACTTAAATATCATTTTAAGGTTTATAAAGTTAGGATTTAAGCTTTTGTAGGATTAATTAGTTTTAATTCAACCTTTTGAGTTGATTGTATGAATTTTGTGTTCTAGATCAGATTTAAGCAAGCATTTAGAGCTTAATTCTTTTCTAGCTGTTTTTGTTACTAATTTTTCTCTTAACATGGTTTCTACATGATGTTGAAAATAAGTCCTTAAGCCTGCATTATTTGTTTTGAGCTTTGGTTTATATTGGTGTCAACTGCATCAGAGTGCAAATAGGACTTATAGCCATTTTTAATCAAGGTTTCAAGTAGGCTTAAGTAGGATTTAGGTTTTAAAATTTAGTACACAAATAGATTATAGGTCAAATTTGATAGATTAAGGCTTATTTTGTAGTAATTAGCTTATCTAGCTATCTGAATTAGGTCTGCAATTTAGCATTTTGTCTTTTGATAAAACCTTTAAAAACCAAAAAAAAATAGTTAGTCTGTCTGCAACACCTTTTTCAATTAGCATTTTCTTTGCTTATTTGATTTTCAAAATAATTTTAAATTGATGTCTTAAGTAGCTATAGTACATATTTTCTAGAGGTAAAGTCTTACCATGCCATAGGTTCTATTTGTTAGTCACTCATAAATAAGCTCTAAAGTTGCCATTTTCCTATGTCTCGTTTTTAGTAAAAGGCGATTAATGGCTTTATTTGCTTATGCTGATTGGTTTGATTAAATGTTGTTCCAGGCTGTATCTTTTTTAGGTTTGTGTTAAAGTAATGTTAGATTAATTAGTTTTGTTTTAAGATGTATTTTAGGTTTGTGTACTCTTCCGATTCTTGTTGTTTGTGCTTGTGATTGTTTATAGGATTGACCTAAATTTTTTGAAGACTCTCGTATTCGGTTTTGTTTTGTTACCGTTTCACCTCGGATTCTAGCCTTTGCTTGCCATTAGTTTGGAGAAATCCGATATCCTAGATTATTATCGACTAACATTTATCTTGTAGCTTACTTAATAAACGGCTTAAGATTTTTGTATACGTTATCCATGCTGGATTATGCTCATTCGATTGTTTGAGTTATATATGGGGTTTTGAGCCTTAGACTAGGAAACATTGAGGGACAATGTTTTGTTTGTAGGGGGTGTTATATCTTGATTGATCTTACCTACTTTTTTTCCGTTGTTCTAACGTTAACCCGTTTTCTAACAAAAAATTTGAAAATTTTTTAATATAAACAATAAATGATGAAAAATAGAAATAGTTGATAAAATAATAAGTATTTTGACACGAATGTAGGCTTTCCGTTGGTGAGAACAAAAGTAAATTTTCACCCGACCGGTTTTATATCTTAGCTTTTCTCCTTAACGTGTATAGATTAAAATTTGCTAATCTTTTATACAAGGAGCTATAAAAAGCAAGTCTAGCTTGAAAAAGTCAAGACTTTGCAAGTTCCCATAATTGATTTTAAATATGCAAAGATCGATTTATTAGGCTAAGCATTCACGAGTTTCTTTATTAGAAATTTTAAATTGTGAAGAACAAGAGATGATAGAGTAGAATATAAGTTTTGATGCTAAACGTAGAATAGTTGGATTTCTTTAGAGCTCATAAGTGTTAATTGTGGCTTTTTCTCCCATTAGCTTGTTTCACCTTTATATATAATTGTTTAATAAATAGAGTTGTGCGGTTTTTTGGTTAATAATTAGTTCATAGAAGTTTTCTTTAGTTCCTTTGTGATTAAGATGAGTATACATCAGGAATACTTAATTTGGCATACTATATGTATCACATGAATAAATATTTTGCTTATCCCTTAAAGAGCCTTAGGGTATATGGGGTAAGTAGAATTTAATAAGTGAAATTATAGCCTTATTCATTCCTTAAAGAGCCTTTAGGGATATATGGAATGGTTTATTGTTATTAATTTTTGTCTTGTTTGTGCCCTTAAAGAGCCTTAGGGTATATGGTGCAAATAAGATTGGTCCATTTATGTCTTAAAGAGCCTAAGGGTATATGACATGAACTAAATGGGGCGTATGCTTAATAACCAAATAAAGTCTTATTTTTGTCGCTCTCCGATGTGACTTAATTTGTGACATTTGTTTTATCTTTGAAAAGGGTTGGAACTAATTATTGCGTCTTCCTTAAACCGTTTCGCTTTATTTTCTTGGATTATAAGTAATCGAAATAAAGTCTTATAGAGCCTTCGGGTATATGACTTAAATATAATCTTGAGTCAAATTAGGAATAAGGGAGGAAAGTAATACACAATTAGCTTTTATGAGTAGTGTTAGCATCATAACTTGTAATTTACAATGATCTTGTTTTTAAGCTTGGCTTAGAGAAGTGAAAACCGGGGACGATGAATTTATCCATTTGGGACAATTTTGTGCTTTTTGTTCACTGATCTCATAAGTTTTCAAATGAATTAATGAAAGTAATTATATTATGTCCACATTGAATAAGTTGTAAGTTGGAAATTATGAAAATCATAAAAATGGAAAAATATTTGAAAAATAGGAAAACGGGGTGTTTTAAAACTTGTGATTTCTTAACTCTCCCCACAAAAGACTTTGCTAATTTTCAAAGGATTAGTTTGGGAGTTTTGGGTGTATATTGGTTTTTATGGCATATAACATTGCGTGAGGAAACGACAATCATTTAGTTTGGGGAATTTTGATATGTGAGAAATCACATATCCGTTTTATACCAAAAATGACCCTAAAAAGATGAAAAACGAACATATTATGCATGTATATTGTGTATTTTGTCTTTTGTGATGTGTAAGTACGGATATTACAAAAATCACAAAAAAGAGCAAAAAAAATCAGAAAAAAACAAACACGAGACGAAAAGAGTACAACTAAAAGCGGGTGATTTTTTAGGGCAAGGGTCAACATAAGTCAACCAAAGTCAACCTTGTAAAACTCATGTGAAGACAAACCTTGAATTTATCAAAGATCCTTAAAGTTAAATCATTTTCACCAAAAATCCCAAAAACAATTACACCATTAGTCCTTTGTTAAACAGTTAAATAAACTGTTATAAATTGGTATCTAAGAAATTCAATTGTGTTTTCTATAAGCTTGTACCGAATCTGCTTCAAATAAACTTAATCTTGGTTTTAATGAATCAGATTTAAATAAACTAAATAATGTAGAAAACACTACACCAGTTTCAATTCAGATAGATCTGTTTCATAGAAACTTAATCTTGGTTTCAATATAAACTGATTCGAATAATCGCCTAAAAATGTTTTAGATCTGTACACCAAATCTGTCAATTAAAATCCAGTTAAAAACTGATTTTCCAAAGAAACTCCATCTTGGTTTAGACAGGAAAACCGTTAATATATAAAATCTGATAATAAGAATTAATCCGATTTAACAAAAGTGTATTTAATTCTATTACACATAATCTGTTTTAAGATTGTAGGGAAATTGTAACACTTTTTATTATTAAATAAATCAGATTACAATAAAATATAATAAATAGAATGTAAATAAAGAACAATGATTGGTTAGAAATTAAGGGCCATGATCAAAGCAAGAGGAGCGTCTAAAGGACCTAGAAGCATCCAATCTTGCCTATAAAAGGGAGCTCATCTCACACACAAAGGGGATCTTATCTAGTTTTAGTGTAGTCTTAGTGTAGCTTTTAGCTTATGAATTTTAGCTTATTGTAACGTTTTTAATATTGTTTTCAATTAATGTAATTTCCTTTTCAAGCTTGTACTCAGTTTTCATAATCAATAAAATTTTAGTTTACTTAATGTTCAAATTTCAATTGATGTTTTTACTTTAATGCATAATGGTTTAAAAAGCTCTCTACTGTTATATTAAGCTTAATAAGCTTTCAAAATTACTTATAAGCTAGCTATAAACTCAGTTAAGCTCTTAAAGCTTAACTAAGCTTTAAAATACTAAAATCCTCCCATCAAATTACCTCAGCTTATAATGGAAGGGAAGCCAATAATGGAAGGGCTTCCAGGACCTTACCAGCTTATCTTAAAATAAATTGGAGCTTGCAGATTAGCTTGTAAAAGTATTAATTGCCTTGTTTTATGTAGAGGCTTTTGTAAGTCTTCATTTTACCTTTTATAGCTTAATATTGCATTTTAGCTTAATACTGCTTATTTTAGTTTAGAATAGCTTATATCTGCTTATTATAGTTGTTTGATGCTTATTTAGTTCATTTGATTAGTTAAAATTTTGGTTTATAAGAATTAGTTATAAAACAGTGTCAAAATACCAAAAATAGTAGCATAGTCTTTTGTCTTGTTGTTCTAGCTTATTTGATTGTTAAAATCTATTCAACAGGGCTAATATAAGCAAATCAACATCTGGTATTTGAAGTTTGAGCTTTAATTCAGAATTTCATAAGCTAAAAATGGTATTGAGCTTTTTAAAGGGGTGTTTGGCACAAGGCAGCACTAACTTAAGTTAGTGCTGTCAAAGGCCATTTGATTCTTTAAATTGGTTTTGAATTTCATTTTGAGGTTTATAAAGTTAGGATTAAAGGCTTTTGTAGGCATAAATTAGTTTTAATCAAGCTTGTGAGTTGATTGTATGAATTTGAGTTCATAGACTCAATTTTAAAAGCATTTAGAGCTTAATTCTTTTCTAGCTGTTTTTGTTACTAATTTTACTCTTATCTTGGTTAGTACATGATGATGAAACCTAGTCCTTAAGCCTACATTATTTGTTTT
>BQNB010136179.1:15000-16678 GCA_026074375.1 Tanacetum coccineum
AATATCTCTTCAATACTAGTGGGTAGTATCTCCCAATACGCTTTAATGTCTTTGGGTAGTATCTCCCAATATCTCTTCAATATCTATTTGGGTAAATCTTCCCAATATTTCTTTAATATATATTTGGGTAGTATCTTCCAATATTTCTTTAATGTCTCTTTGGGTTGTATCTCCCAATATCTCTTCAAATATCTCTTTGGGTAGTATCTCCCAATATCTCTTCAAATACCTCTTTGGGTAGTATCTCTTTAACATCTCTTTATGTGATTCATGAGTTTAGGGTGATAATAATGTTCTCCATGATAATTATCCCTACAATACCAATATTTCCATTATGATAACTTGTATTCAATTATTACATTTCAAACCTATGAATTTCACTCAACCTTTGTGTTGACCCTTCTTTTTATGCATGTTTTTCCCAGTTATTGAGCAACTTATGGTACGGAGTGGCATGGACTTGAAGATGGCTAAAACTCGTTATCATTCACATTATATGTAACTAGATTTTGGGACCTGCCTTTGTAAAACTCTAATTTTAATGAATGATAATGTATCTTTTAAAAACGTCTCTTTTGAGTCATTTTCTATGATTGTGCCAGTGATTCATAAAGTAATACCCCAGATTAGCTTCCGCTGCTATATGTCTAAAATGGGGGTGTTACAGTTTGGTATCAGCGCCATGGTTATAGAGAACAAGGTCAAAACCTTAACTATAACCACATTTCTTTTTCTAGCCATCAAAGTCCTCCGTGCCACTACATTCTGGATCAGTATGTAAAGATACATAACTATTATACTATATTATACCATAAATAACTTATGTTATTTACAACTGGGTAATTAACAGAATGATATCTTCTCCCAACCACCCTACTTCCGATATTGATGATGCTTTTTCCTCTTTGAATATTCTTAACTATACTTCGGTCTCATCAGATTATTTCTCAGCTTCATCGAAAAGCAGTTCTTTTAACTCTTCGGAAAACTCTAAAGATAACATGATCCCACCAGTATTCTCACCTTTCTGCAATAATCCTTGTTTAAAGGACGTACAAGCATTTAATGCTAAGGAATCACCTATTCCACCACCAGATCCTATTACTCCACTAGCTACTTTGACTCCATCTCTGGTATTACCACCATCACTACTATTTGATCCCTGATATTTCTTTGTTCCTGAAAAATTATTACCACCTAAGAAGCAAATCCATTCCCTAACTTCTTTCTCAACTATGTTATCTAATTCATCTCAAAATCAAACCTGTGATTTGGTATCACCATCTTTCTCAGTTTATACTCCTACCCTACCTCAGATATTTGAAATTGGAAAAAGTTAATGTAAGATACATCTGAAGCATTATGAGAATCAAATCGAAGATATTTTGAATTACTTAGAAGAACTCTCTTTTCTCCGCATTAGAAAAATGGACGAAGATAACAAGCTAAAGACTGAACTTGAGAAAGGACATTATGCGAATCAGTGCTCAAAAGCAAACAACAAGGCCACAGGAATACGTACTTAGAGACAAGTATACTTTTCTACTCTAAAACAACTCGCGAAGATATTCAAGTTCATCACCAAAATCTTCTGAAACACACTTCATAAGTTTGAAAACCCCAAACATTAAGCTACAATCCTTGTTATTTGTTACCTTTATCTAGAATCATACTACGA
>BQNB010136180.1:0-15666 GCA_026074375.1 Tanacetum coccineum
TTTCCTTTCCATGTCTACTTTCTCTTGATCTTATCTTTATAATATATCCATCATTGTGAAAATTATTGGAACCTATCAACGATCATTGCCCAACAATTGCAGAACCTCTTACCCGCTATTTTAGCTTAGGTTGGTAACCAAGTAAATGTTGGAAATCAAAATGGTAATGTGGTTAATGAGAACGTTCAGGAGAACGTTAGGAATGTGATAGTAAATAGCAACCGGGTAGGTTGTTCATATAAGGATTTCTTAGCTTGTAACCCTAAGGAATATAATGGTAAATGAGGTGTTGTAGTTCTTACTCGATGGATTAAGAAAATGGAGTATGTGCAAGATATGAGTGGTTGTAGTGTTGACCAAAAAGTGAAATACACTACTGGTTCATTTGTGGGTAAGGCTTTAACGTGGTGGAACTTTCAGATTCGCACGCTAAGCCAGGAAGTTGCTTTTAGTATGTCATGGAATGACTTTAAGTTTATGATGATAGAAGAGTTTTGTCCTAGTCATGAAATGCAAAAGTTGGAAACTGAGTTGTAGAATCACGCCATGGTCGGGGCTGGCCATGCTGCGTATACTGATAGGTTCCATGAGCTGGCTAGGTTAGTTCCTCATTTAGTGATTCCAAAAAGTAGAAAGATTGAGAGATACATGTATGGCCTTGCTCCACAAATCCATGAGATGGGGCAGCAATAGAGCCAACAATGATTTAAAGTGTTGCACTAGAAGCTGGTATGTTAACCGATGAAGACATTAGGAATGGATCAATCAAGAAGAATACAGAGAGGAGGGGAAATGGTGAAGAGCCAAGTAGAGATAGGAATGTGAAGGATGAAAATAAAAGGACTAGGAATTAGGTTTCAGATATGAGATTGAAATAGCTAGCGGGCAACTAGTAGAGATTAATAAGGTTATTAAGGGTTGCAAACTAGAAATCGAGGGTCATGTCTTTGGCCTTGATTTGATACCTTTCGGGCATGGGAATTTTGATGTATTTATAGGTATGGACTGGTTGTCTAATCACAAGGCTAAAATAATTTTTCATGAGAAAGTAGTGAGGATACCACTACTAGATGGCAAGGTGCTTAGAGTCTTAGGAGAAAGACCAAAAGAGAAAGCGAGACTTTTGATGAGTGTTAAGGCTAGTGATAAGAAACAAGGAGAGATTATTGTAGTTAGATATTTTCCCAAGGTATTTCTAAATGATTTATCAAGATTGCCGCCTCTTTGGGAAATTGAGTTCCAGATCGAGTTAATCCCTAGAGCTGTACCGATAGCAAAGTCTCCCTATCGTTTGGCACCTTCTGAATTAGAGGAGTTGTCGGGGCAACTCAAGGAACTTCAGGACAAAGGTTTCATTTGACCAAGTTCACCGCCTTGGGGAGCGTTGGTATTGTTCCTTAAGAAAAAGGATGGTTGTTTTAGGACGTGTATTGACTATAGAGAATTGAACAAGTTGACAGTTAAGAATCATTATCTGTTTCCTAGGATTGATGATCTATTTGACTAACTGCAAGGGTCACAGTTTTTCTCAAAGATTGATCTTAGGTCTGGATACCATCAGCTGAGAGTGCATGAGGATGACATTCCAAAGACTGCATTTAGAACTTGTTATGGACACTTCGAGTTCACAATAATGCCCTTTGGTCTGACTAATGCACCAGAAGTATTCATGGATTTAATGAACAGAGTTTGTAGGCCTTATCTTGATAAGTTTGTGATAGTGTTTATAGACGATATCTTAATCTACTCTAAGACTCGAGAGGAGCATGCAAAACACTTAAGGTTAGTCTTGGAATTGCTCAAGAAGGAGAAACTGTATGCTAAGTTTTCTAAGTATAAATTCTGACTAAGAGAAGTACAGTTTCTTGGGCATGTGATAAATGGTAACAGGATTCATATAGACCCTAGTAAGATTGAAGCTGTTAAGAATTGGAAAGCCCCTAGAACACCGTTTGAGGTTCGTTCGTTCTTAGGATTGGCTGGATATTACAGTAGGTTCATTGAGAACTTTTCTAAGATAGCTAAGTCTTTTACTATCTTGACTCAGAAGTATAAGACTTTCGATTGGGGTGAGGAACAGGAATTGGCATTTCAAACCTTGAAGGATAAGTTGTGTAATGCGCCTGTTCTAGCTCTCCCCGATGGACCGGTAGACTTTGTGGTATATTGTAATGCGTCCGGGATAGGACTAGGCTATGTGTTAATGCAAAGAGGTAAGGTGATAGCCTACGCGTCTAGGCAGTTGAAAATTCATGAAAAGAATTACACGACCTATGATTTGAAGTTGGGTGCAGTTGTATTTTCCCTTAAGATTTAGAGACATTATCTATGTGGGACAAAGAGTGTCATATATACGGATCATAAGAGTCTTCAGCATATCTTTAGTCAGAAAGAGTTGAATATGCGACAGCGTCGCTGGATAGAGTTGTTTAGTGATTATGACTGTGAAATTCTCTACCATCCTGGTAAGGTGAATGTGGTGGCTGATGCCCTAAGTAGGAAGGAAATAGTAAAGCCTAAGAGAGTTAGAGCTATGAATATGGCCCTTCAATCGAGTATCAAGGATAAGACACTGGCGGCTCAGAGGGAGGTTGTAGACGAGTCTGCATAATTACAAAAAGGTTTGGATGAGATGATAGAACAAAGAAGTGATGGGACATTGTACTACCTAGATCAAATATAGGTTCCTTTGAAGGGTGATGTGAGAACCCTAACAATGGATGAAGCCCATAAGTCAAAGTACTCTATACACCCAGGAGCTAATAAGATGTATTACGATTTAAGAGATAGGTACTGGTGGCCTGGAATGAAAAAGGACATAGCCGAGTATGTTGTTAAGTGTTTGACTTGTTTTAAGGTTAAGGCTGAGCATCAAAGGCCATCTGGCTTGCTCCAACAACCTAAGATTCTCGTATAGAAATGAGAGGGAATAGCTATAAGTTTCCTAGGACTAGAAGTGGGCATGACACAATCTGGGTAATTGTGGACCGGTTGACTAAGTCTACTCATTTTCTACCTATGCGTGAGGATTATAAGATGGATAGATTGGATATATTATATTTGAATGAGATAGTTGCTAGACATGGTATGCTGATCTCGATTATATCAGATCGTGATAGTCGATTCACATCAAGGTTTTAGCAGTCAATGCAAGTGGCCTTAGGGACTCATTTAGACATAAGTACGGCTTATCACCCTCAGACCGATGGTTAGATGTAAGAACCCTGATAATGGATGAAGCCCATAAGTCGAAGTACTCTGTACACCCAGGAGTTGATAAGATGTATTACGATTTGAGAGATAGGTATTGGTGGCCTAGAATGAAAAACGACACAGCTGAGTATGTTAGTAAGTGTTTAACTTGTTTAAAGGTCAAGGCTGAGCATCAAAAGCCATCTGGCTTGCTCTAGCAACCTGAGATCCCCGTATGGAAATGGGAAGGAATAGTTATGGATTTTGTGACTAAGTTGCCTAGGACTAGTAGTGGGCATGACACAATCTAGGTCATTATGGACCGATTGACTAAGTCTGCTCATTTTCTACCTATGCGTGAGGGTTATAAGATAGATAGATTGGCTAGATTATACTTGAATGAGATAGTTGCTAGACATGGTGTACCGATCTCGATCATATCAGATCGTGATAGTCGTTTCATATCAAGGTTTTGGCAGTCAATGCAAAAGGCATTAGTAACTCGTTTAGACATGAGTACGAGAGCGATGGTCAGAGTGAGCGTACTATTTAGACTTTGAAAGACATGCTTAGAGCGTGCGTCCTGGACTTCGGAGGAAGTTGGGATGTTCATCTTCCGTTAGTTGAGTTTTCGTATAACAATAGTTATCATTCTAGTATGAGATGTGCTCCGTTCGATACATTGTATGGTAGAAAGTGTCGATCGCCAATTATGTGGGATGAGGTTGGAGAAGTTCAGTTAATAGGACCTGATTTAGTGCAAGAGACTACTGAGAAGATCTCGCAGATTAAGGATAAACTTAAGGCTGCGCGTGATCGTCAGAAAAGTTATGCTGATAAGAGGAGGAAGCCTCTAGAGTTTAGTGTAGGTGACTATGTCTTGCTCAAAGTGTCGCCTTAGAAAGGTGTGGTACGCTTTAGGAAGTAGGGGAAATTAGCACCTAGATTTGTTGGACCATTTGAGATTGTTGAGAAAGTAGGCCTCGTGGCCTATCGGTTAGATTTGCTTGAGGAGTTGAATGGTGTTCATGACACGTTCCACGTGTCGAACCTTAAGAAGTGTTTGGTTGATCCAACACTACAAGTGCCTTTAGATGAGATCTAAGTTGAGGCTAAGTTGAATTTTGTGGAAGAGCCTATGGAAATTTTAGAGAGAGATTTTAAGCGGCTAAAACGTAGTAGGATTGCCATCGTTAAGGTTCGGTGGAATTCGAAACGTGGTCTTAAATTCACGTGGGAACGTGAGGATCAGATGAAATTGAAGTACCCGCATTTGTTTAGTGATGTTAGTAGCTGAATTTCAGGGTCGAAATTCTTTTAAGGGGGTAGAATGTAACCTTTGCCCTTTTTGTGTTCTGAATATTTCATTTATAATCCTTTGACTATTCAACGTTTGTCAGTTTATTCAGATTTTATACTGTGTTGACGGTGGTGATTTTGTTGAGAAATTGTGGTAATTTATGGTTATTTGTGAATAATATTCCTTTTTTGAGGTTATTATTATGTTAATTGTATTCCAGGTGGTTTGACTTGTGAATTTTGAGAAATGCCAAAAACCGAGTCCTGACACATTCGTTAATGTCCAAATGAGTTTTGAAGGGTTTAAAGTGTAAATATGTCATGTAAATACTCTACGTTAATGGAAAAGTATTTTTAAGGTGAATAAAAATGCTAAGTAACTTTGGGGAGTATTTTACGGTTGAGTTTTACGAGCTTTTAAGTGATCCCGACATGAAAAGAAAGACCCGAGACCCCACAGGATCCCATGGCCGGTCAAGAAGTCAATAGGGGACAAGGAGGCACTTTTTTTGCAAGCTTGTCCCAAAGTTGTACAAGTATAATGCGTATCACTAGACATTTCTATGCATTTCATTTCATTTTCAAAAAAATAAAACACACACTTGTGTGTGTATTAGTGCATCCGAAATAAGCCAACAACAAACACCCATAAATTTTCCAACTTTGATCAAGAACGCGATATTCCGGGTTGATACGAGTATACGGGTATTCATTTAAACAACGTTTGGGTTGTCTGGTTCATGTCAAAATCTACATTTTTGAAGATTTTCTTGTAAGTTTTCAAATTTAAATTTTGTTTGTCCTTTAGAGTTTATATTGATGCATAGATGTTAGTTGTACAAGTTGATCGTCGTAAAATCGATTTTTGGAAACGAAACAAATAAAAAGGAGGTGTTTGGTTCGTTGGATAAGAAAAGAAACAAGGAGGTTTTTGTAGTTTTGATGTTGTGGTCATGATGGCTGAAAAACATATATTGCTAAATAGATTATTTTGTATAATAGCATGTATAGCTTATTTTGGGCTTATTTCGTGGCTTAATGTGAGCTTATGGCTCGCGGCTTATTTTGAAAACCACAAGGAAATGTGTTTTGATTATTTACGTGGTATGAGGTATGTCGTGGACTATTTTTATAGCTTATGGTAGTAACCAAATGCGATGCGTAGCTTATTAGCTTATTTTCAAGCCTAATATATGTTTTGTGAAGTATGGAATCACGGACCCAATAAGCCTATTAAGGCCGTGGCTTAATGATAGGGGCTATTGTGGGTCCTATTTTAATTTTACACTGTGGCTTAATGGGAGTTTTTATTGTGGTCCGGATTATTTTCTACTTATTAGTATGAGCTTATGTATATATATGGACCTTGGTTTTGGACTTGGATCGAACTTTGGACGTATAAATACCTTATTGGACCCTTGTTGGGCCTTAAAGCCCAATAAGCGATATATAGTCGTTTTAAGAGTTTTTGACATACTTTTGAAAGTGAAATGTATTTACGAAGTGATATTGAACGATATTTTGGGAAAATAACGTTTTAGTAAACGTTAAAGATTAAGATTTTGGAATTTTGTCAAAAAAAGTGTCGAATTGGTGAAAAGTATTGAAGTTAAGGTTTGAAACCTTGGAAAACGTTATATAAACGTACAGGTCATGTCGAAATTTCGTAAAAAGTTTATACTTAAATTTTTTTTACTTAAGAACATGATTTTTGGTTTTAAATAATAAAATATTATTTTATTATTTTAATAAATTCACTAAAAAACAAAAAATATAATTTTTCTCGAAACTTCTCCAATGTGTTTATTATGAGTAAACGTTTCTTTTTCAGCCATGTTATCGAGATATATTTATAATTAATAATTATAAATATTTACATATATTACTTATCTATTTTCTTTAAATAGTATAAGTATGGATTATTGAGCGATGTGATTTATATGATTGTTGGGATATGTCGTCAACCATCACACCACTAAATTGTTATGGGTAATTGTACAACACGTCTAAACTCTATGCATCAAAGGTGAAGACTGTTTTGGAAATGAATGTTTAAAACGGGACATTAACTGGACTAGGTCAGGTGCAGACGTCGTTGCATTTGCTTGTGTGACTGAGATTTGGTTGCTAAAGACTTGCTTGAGGTGATTTCTTGTAGCCCCATTTTTACTGTTTTTTCGTTGGGGGAAAATGATACTCAAATATGTTTTGAAATGTTTTGAATTGAACTGTGCGAAATGCGGTTTTGTTTTTTAGGACAAGATATGTGCTTATGACTGCTATGTGAATATTATGTGATGTATGATTGTTTGGATCGGAATGGTATACCTATCCTAGTATTTGTATGATTGTTTGGATCGAATGGGTAGGCCTACCCAGTATTTGTGTAATTATTGGAACGGATGGGTTTGCCTATCCTAGTTTATGTGTGGTCCTGCCCTAATTTAGTGCTCCAGCTAGTAGGCTCTTTAGGTGCGTAAGTGACATATGGTATTTGACTAGCGGAATTGCTAGGTTGTGTTACATGATTAGCGGGGATGCTAAGTCGTGGGTTGTTTGCATATATATTCACTATCATTTAGCACTATTGTCCTCTATTTTGAAATACTGGTACAAGTTTTGGGTTTAAGGTCAAACCTACGAGCTCACCAACATTATTGTTGACGTTTTCGAGTATCATTTTCAGGTGAAGTGAAAGAGGAATAAGTTGGTGATTTATGATAGTAGACTTAGAAGTATCCCGAGTGGATTTTTTATGTGAAGTCTTGCTTGTTTATTTTATTTGGTTTTAGTATTTGGAAAATTATGGTTTAAGTTTCGATTTGGACCCCTATGTGGGCTATTGAATATTGTAAGAGGTTTTGGATTTGATTGTGATTTGGGACATCACTCAAGGTTGTTCGAGGTTGATGGTCTTCGTAACACTTAAAGTTTATGCATTGTAGTTTTCTCTATATTGTATCTTGTGTTATGATTGATCATTACGTTGCATACCCGAGTTTTCGCCATTGTCGGGGTGTGACATCTTCACTTGATGGTAGGAAGTATTTTTCTCTTGCACTTGAGGATCTAAGGTTGGATCATTTGGAAACAAAGCTTTATGATTAAATGATCAAAGGAATGAAGGAGATTTATAAACTGATTTAGAACAGAAAGAATGTATGTGCAAGAGGTGAGAAAAACAGTGGGGAACAGTCTAATATTTATAGGCAAACTGGGAAGCATTTTTGTCTGGCCGGTCCCCTTAATTCATGTGTCAGCCCCCTTATATTTAAGAGGACCGCCCTTATAAATAAGGGGCCGCCCAGACCAGGACGTTCCCTTTTTTGTCTTTTCTAGGGGAGGTGTTTTCTGGAACATTTCTATCCGTTTTTAGGTAGAAAATTTGAATTTAAAATATTTATTTTGAATAAAACATTTCTTTTAAATGTAGAAAATGTTTTATAAAAGTTATAAAAATGTTTGTAACATTTATAAAAAAAATGTAAGGTTGAATAAAAATTCTTTTGATCATAAAATACATTAAACATTTATTTATTCATACCTTTAAGTGATTAAATTTTCGAAATAAAAATTTACTACTAATTACTTGTTTATGTTTAATTTTACATTGAACGTTTTTACATTTTTTGATTATCAAAACGTAGAGAGGTCAAAAAATATTAATAATGTTTTTAGGCATTATTTCTATCAACAATATGTATGTTTTTCCCAAGCTAAATCAACAATTTCTTTGAAATGGTTTATGTTATTTGTCATTACATTGGGTTGTCATTATTATTACTAAGTTGTTATGAAGAGACTTTTTATAATGTTTTTAATACATAAGAATTGTCGTGAGATGATGTATCTAAAAACATTAAAACTTTGTTTTTCAAAAAACTCCCCTTCAAAAATTGACTCATTTATAAAAAATGAAACCATTTGATAGAAAATGATTGTCTTTGAAAACTTTGTGAGGGATGGAGTGTTGAACACACAATTTTGAAAGATTTTGAATTGTCATTGAGAAATTCTTGAAAAATTGTGTTTAACTCTTAAAAAATCACATGTTAGAAGACTTCTCTTCTAACGCTAAGGATAAATGCACTTATGCATACACTTTTCTTTTCTTTAAAACCGAGTTTTGATCAGAAGTAATTTAGAAAATAGAAATGACATGTTTTGAAACTTTTGAACTCTTGCTCGAACTTCATTTACACACCCGTGCCAATGTTAATTGACATTTCTAAGCACGTAAATGTTATCGATTCCAAGAGACATGTCGAGAAGATTCTTTTTGGTATTTTTGAAGTTTTCTATTTTTATATTTTGTTTTTGAGATTTTCTATTTTTATATTGTAGCAATTCGTAATTTTCGGGGCAATATTTAAACCCCGACTTTCGTCAATAAATTAAATTTTCTTAAATTATTATTATTATGAGTTTTCGAATAAATTATTCCGTTTATGTCTTTAAACGTACTCTTATTCGTGCACCGTCCTTAGACTATATCTAGTTTATGAACCCTACATATTATATCATTTTTTGAAAACGTATTCCGAATGTTGTAGTTTTATTTTATCGAAAACGTTTATTTTTTGTGTTTTACGTTTAATCTTTGCGTAACGTAACTTTTAAAATATCGGACTTCGATAATATCCGCTATTTCAAATTGTTGGACAATTTATTAAATAAATCACTGATGACATCAAATAACGTCACTTTTATAGCATTATTTATTCTATGTGATTAACCCATTTTGTATAATTAGTGCAAAGAATTATTACTTAATCGTTTGTATTTGAGAATTACAGTAATTATGGAGTACTTGGTGAAGATTAACTAAAAGGCACGCATTCTGGAGCTTAAACGAAGAAATATGAAGCAACTAATTCTGACATCCAATACGCCGTATCCATCAAGAAGATACGGCGTATCCGTGCCTGTACTTCACTAGGTACCACGAAGGATTCAAGACCAATAGGCCGTATCTAGAATCTACTATATGTCGTATCCAAGGTTTGTTATCTACGAAGATTCTAGAAGATATCAAACGTGGTCCAAGAAATCCCCAATATGCCGTATCCCACATCACCCGATATGGCATATCGATAAATTTCCAGACTCTATAAATAGAAGACCCTATTAGGGATGGAAGTGTGCTTTTAACCACCAAGGCCAATTTTCAAAAGACAAAAGAAGCCAAGAAGGTGCAACAACGTGCTTCAATCCATAGAGAAACCCTTGTAATTCATATACTCTTGATAATCGTTCAATCTTTGGTATCATTCGTTTAACTCGATTAGTTTACCTTGTTTGATTCGATTATTATGTATGTATTCATCCCAATGGTTATTGGTTGATACCTTTAGGTATTAGCCATATTTATGAAGATTTCAATGTTTGGTTCATTTATCTTGAATGCTTAATTTATCGCTGGTTATTGATTATGTTTATCACATGATACTCGTTTATGTGCTTTAGTTCGCTTTCAGTTATCTAAGTTAAACCTAAAACTAATGCAAAAGGTGGGTTTTCAGCCTGAGAGACTGGCATAGTTTTGGATATCTAACCAAAGGTTTTGATAACAATTAACAGACACAAGGCGATGGACAGAAGATAAAGATGCGATGAAGCCTAATGTTAGGGAAACGTACTAACCATATTTATTCCAATTGAAACACAGGTTTGTTTATTAGTGCAATGATTACTTATCTCGAGGCGGCATATCATTCTTAAGTCTTAGGTGTTACTTTAACCTAAGACCTAGATACGAAGAATTCTGTCACAATTAAACGCATCCACATAAAGCATCCTTTTTATTGATTATAATCTATCTTAGGGATTAAAGCAATAGTGATCTTGTTAAACCCTAGCTCATAGAGACTTTACTAACTTACTGCTTACGGTATTTTATATAAGTGGTGGTTCACTATCCAAACCAAGCCAAGGGAATCGAAACGTTATTTGTTAGAATCATTCTAGGTCACCTGCTAGTCTAACTTGTTCACTAAACCAAAGGCACTATCCGATATCTAGTTAAGCTACAAGCGATATCCTTAGACACGGATTTAGCAGGACTTTAATTGTAATCTTAATTCCACCTATATAAATTACTACGCGAGAACTATCCGATATCTAGTTAAGCCACAAGCGATATTTAACACGTATTAAAGCACATAAATGAGGATCATGTGATAAACATAATCAATAACCAGCGATAAATTAAGCAATCGAGATAAACGAACCAAACATTGAAATCTTCATAAATATGGCTAATACCTAAAGGTATCAACCAATAACCATTGTGATGAATACAAACATAATAATCAAATCAATCAAGGTAAACTAACTGAGTTAAACAAATGATACCAAAGATTGAACGATTATCAAGAGTATATGAATTACAAGGGTTTCCCTATGGATTAAAGCACGTTGCTGCACCTTCTTGGCTTCTTTTGTCTTCTAAAAATCGACCTTGGTGGCTAAAAGCACACTTGCATCCCTAAAACTGAGTTTAGGGTTTATTTATTGATTACCAAGTTTTAAATTTATATTTTGCCGACTTTCCTAAAACAACACTTTCACAGGCAGTGTACCCGATCGATGGGAGTTTCGTGGTAAGTAGGGTGTCGATCACTAAGAGCGAGAAACACTTTCAATTTATTAATACTTTGGTTTTCTTATCTAAGTTAGTCTAATCTATGCTAAACCTATGCTAAACCTATAACAATTCACAAACCTAAGACCTAGATACGAAGAATTCTGTCACAATTTAAACGCATCCACAGTAAAGCATCCTTTTTATGATTATAATATATCTTACGGATTAAACTATTGATCTTGTTAAACCCGAGCTCATAGAGACTGTTACTAACTTACTGCTTACGGTATTTTATATAAGGGTGGTGCACTATCCAAAACCAATCCAAGGGATCGAAACGTTATTTGTTAAATCAATCTAGTCACCTACAAGTCTAACTTGTTCTGTAACTAAACCAAACGGCACTATCCGATATCTAGTTAAGCACAGCGATATCCTAGACCGGATTTAGTAGGACTTTTAAGTGTAATCTTAATTCCACCTATATAAATTACACGCAGAATTATCCGATATCGAGTTAAGCTACAGAACATATTTAACACGTATTAAAGCACATAAATGAGGATCATGTGATAAACATAATCAATAACCAGCGATAAATTAAGCAATCGAGATAAACAACCAAACATTGAAAACTTCATAAATATGGTTAATACCTCAAGGTATCAACAATAACCATTGTGATGAATACAAACTAAATAATCCAAAATCAATCAAGGTAAACTAACTAATTAAACAAATGATACCAAAATTGACGATTATCAAATAGAGGAATTTACAAGGGTTTCCCTATGATAAAGCACGTTGCTGCACTGCTTGGCTTCTTTGTCTTCTAAAAAGCGACCTGGTGCTAAAAGCACACTTGCCATCCCTAAAACTGAGTTAGGGTTAATTTATTGAATTACATTAAAGTTTATATTTTGCCGACTTTCCTAAAACAACACTTTCACAGGCAGTGTACCCGATCGATGGGAGTTTTGTGCTAAGTAGGGTGTCGATCACTAAGAGCGAGAAACACTTTCAATTTATTAATACTTTGGTTTTCTAATCTAAGTTAGTCTAATCTATGATAAACCTATGCTAAACCTGTAACAATTCACATTTCAGGTCATATTACGATTTCAATCATTCCAGTTTCTTTTTATTTATAAAATTTTTACGTGTTTACTTTTATTTTAAATCGCCTAGTTAAACCCTAATAAGTAAAACTTAACCAAGGCTTCTTAATAACGTGAATAAGGCTACGTTTAAACTAAAGACTTTAGTTAACATTTTGCTACGACTTAACTAACCAAAATCGAGTGCATGTCATCCTTACCCTTTCACCACCACCTAGCGTTTAACTTTAAAGAATAAACAAGCAAGTTCTATATTTTCTTCACTTGTTTAAAATGGTACACACAATAAAAATTAATTAGGCAACAAAGCTAATTCAAGAAACAAATAAATCTCCTAAAAACTAGACATAAATCTCGTGTACTATTTTCCAACTCCTCAAACCAGTAACATTCAAATAAGATAAGATTCTAAAAAAATCCATCCTTATTAAACTCTTTTACCCAACGTATAAAGCCCAATGTCTCCTTTTTATAAAACCTAAAGACCCACGTGAATTCTTGGCTGTCTCCTCTTGTTTTCTGCTTCACACGCAACCCACAACAGTAAACCCCTTTTCATCACTATACATTGACCATGTATAAGCCCCAAAAGTCTTTACCTTTTATAGCATAACACAAGAACGTGAACTATGAATGAAACACTATGCATACAAAGTTATTCGAGTATAAATCCATGCCTAAACTCAGAAGAAAAGACACAACACAATCAGGTTCATACTCATTATCCCATTTTAGTTTCTTGTTCTTCTGGTTTTGATTCACAAGAACACAAAAGCATCATACCACCAATTTCACCCATAACAAACCCTAAATTTCCATAAAACCCTAACTAGCTCTTTGGGTTTTTCTTTTCGTTGTTCCTGTGGTCGAACACATCAAGGTAACAAAACGTTAATCGGGTTCGTGATCATAAAGGGGGTGCAAGTAGTAGAATTGGTTAAAGTGTTTGGGTTTGTATGCGAGAGGGGTAAAATCATTAGGGTTTTCGTTGGTTCAAGTCATACCCACGTCTTTTCTCAAGCGTTGTGAGTCTCACGTCCTTACTACCTTTATCATATGCATGCAATATATGTTGTAGTATTGTGCTTGAGAAATTTTAGATAGAAAAATATTAATGAAATTTATACTCAAAAGTTTTGTAAACCGTCTGATGGATGACGAAATAATAGTAAAACTCTCTAAAATTTGGTTAGGTAATTAGCGATTTGGGGCATGGCTATGCGTGAAATAATGGGCTTATACACTAGGCAATTGTAGTTTAAGTTATCATTTGCAAATACAGAAACATGCATCTTTTGTATCTTTACTGTAATAGAAGCAATAAATTGACATTTGTTAACTTAATTTGAAGAAACCCTTGGCCATATGTTGTTACCAAGATGTGTGCTAGACCCCTTTGTAAAACTAAACGTATACTAAATTTTGATTAGTCGAATTGTAAAGTTTTAAAACCAAGAAAATCATGTTTACATAAAATACAAAGGTACTTATGTTTTCGGGTTCATTGAGGAACCCACTGGAATTTTTGAGCTTATCATTCGTTAACGTAGTATAGGAGTAGCGTTCATGCAAAATTTGAGCTTCTAACACTTTATAACGAAGCGGGAAATAGGCTTACAAATCTGTTATTTTATGTGCATGAAAACTGCCCTGTTGGGTCATATTTAAGCCTTGTTTTGACCCACTTATACTTAGACATAGAGTCAACAAATAGGGGCGTTTTATAGTAGACCTAGTGAGCTTCATTTAGCAACTTGAATCACTGAATAATGAATGATAGATACTAGAAATCTTTTCTTGGACACTCTCACGAACACTCATTTATAAGAAAATAATAATATTCTTAATAGTGAGTTCCATTAATCCTATAGATAGTCGTTGAGTGTGAGGTTAATGAATTATGACAAGTTAAAAGTATTACTATCAAGATTGTCATATATTTTGTTTGTGCGAAAAAAACTATTTTTTGTTACGGACAAAGTTGCATAGTTTTCGTCAGATTCATTATTATACAAAAAACATACCTTTTGTGAATATGCTTATATAAAAGAATTATGTATGTGTATGTTGGATCAATGCAAACACACGCAAAGTTCGAAAATACATTTTCTTTTACTTAAATACTAATGTATTAAAATGATCCATTTTCTCTTGTTTAAACAATCTAAGGTCAAACAAAGTAAGTTGTTGAAAAGATTTAAATGTGTTGTTAGAAATAAATTGAACCGTTGGAAATATTTAAGTGACGAGTTTTAACGCATTTTCCAATATACTTGACAAGTTATTGAACTCTTATTCCTAAGTATATTACCATACTCGAAAAGATTTACAAGATGTTTATGTAACATTTGTAAATTGAGTGATCTATACCTATATGCAATGCAAAAATAATTTCGCAACTTAGTACAAGAAATCTAGCATAAGCTTTACTAGTGCATTATCATGAGTACTAATAACTAACAATATACAAAACATATATTACACATATGTTTCTAGATAGCTTAACTACGAAATGTAACAAGCGCATAATAGTTTAACTAACTATATTAAGACACACACACAAGAAATAATCATATAGCACAACACACAAAAGTACTTGTCTTCGTTTTGTGTATTAGATACAACAATGTATACTTAACTCGGTTTTGTTTGAAAACAAATTAGTTTCCTCCCTATTTCAAAAACTAACTAAGTTTAATATTTTCTAAAAGTTAATTGTATCATTTGTAGAATATCTTAACACATATAAAGGATGGATTCGCTTAGGGTTTTTAGAGAGAGAAAGAGGTGGTTGGATGAAGACTTAGAGAGAGAAACAAAGAAAGAACAATTAGATTAACAATGTGAGAAAATGAACAACCAACACCCTCTCCATGTGTGGAGAGGGTATAAATACTCCTAGCTATGGCCGACCATGGGCTTTAGTCATGGGCTTTCCATGAGCCTTTGGCCCTATTAGCTTACTAACTTTACATATGATTACTCTAGGAGCTACGACTAGCTATATTGGAAGTGATCGATACTTTTCGTATTCCTAACAATCTCCCCCCTAAGGGAGGTCACTCCAATTTACAAAAACATAAACTTAGCATACTATGCTTTGACTTTAGTCTTGAGCTAGTAGTCTTTAACTTCAATCTTTAACTTGTGATATGTTGTAGTGATCATTGCTTTAGGCTTGAGCTTGTTCTAATAGGCTTGACTTGTATGTGAATCTTGAACTTCTTTGAGATCATCAACAAAGCATAATCTCTTATCATCATCTTGTGATCTTTTGCCTTCTTGTGATCTTGTGACTTCTGAACCAACATGCTCATACTGTTCTTGATGTTGAAAGTATGTGTAACCATCTTTCTTGATATTCTTTAACACTTCGTCACTTTATAGAGGGCTGATAAGTGCTTAATTACACATATCTTTTACCTCTAAAAACGAGCTTAAATGACCAAAAACAGACAAAAACTGCAAAAT
>BQNB010136181.1:1436-18038 GCA_026074375.1 Tanacetum coccineum
ATATGAGTAATGTACTTTGTAAAAATGATATTATGATATTGACTTGACATGTTATGATATTTGCTTGACATATATGAAGATAGGATTGCCATAGGTAGGTTGCGTGAGATCGTTAACTTTAGATATGCAAGTTACATTGCATATTGAAATATTGGTAATGCAAGTAATGTAATAAAGCAAAAAATTTCCCTCAAAAAGGTGGTTCATATATAATAGATAGATAGTACATTGCATCTAACTTAATAGATGGATATTTACATTGATGAAAATTGTGGGTTGTTATAATTTCTATTGTTGCAACTCTCATTCAACTCTCATCTCACAAAGAACATATTATTGAGCTAGTGAAACAAAGTAGCATCATTATTTATAAAATCTTGTTTTATAATCTTTCAAAAATTAAAACACAACATATGGATGTATAGATCTTAAACATATATGAAAGAACATAAGTAAACCACAAGAAAAGATTCAAGACACTTACAAGAATGAAGAACAAGTAGAGAAATCATAAGATCTATACCCCAAAATACTAGATCTATAAAACCCAACAACAAATCTTGAAAACCTAACCTTAGATCTTGAAGAAAAACCTTTAAATCAAAGAACCAATACTTCAAACCACCTTATATGTTCTTAGAAATGAACCTAGTATGCTTGAATCTTGCTAGAAATTAAAGATATAGAAAACCCTAAAAGGGTGTTGTGTGCCGGGAGCTTCAAAGAAGGAAAAGGGAGATAAAATTTTTGTTGATGACTTTGGAAATGATATGAAACCCTAGGTTATGAGATGTGCTAGTATTTATAGGAAGATATTAGGGTTTAGGGACTGTATACTAGTGTACATGTGACCAACACACACCAAAGGTGTGTGTGTGGTTCGGCTAGAATAAGGCCACAAGGACCATGGCTTGCAAATTTTGATGTCTTGATTTTAATTGTATGCATAAGTTGGTCAAAGTTGCAAGTCAAACTCTTACATAAGTGTAAGAGGTCACATGGAGAGTTTAGCATGGTAAGTGTGCATGAAATGGACTCCCTCATGTGTCACTTTCATACACATGCATAGGACTTTCAAAAAAAATTCCTTTGATTTAATTTCAAGGCTTATGGTGCATTTGGTTTGGTTTAGGCGTTCAATGTATAACAAGTAAAGAGGGTGAATGAAATTTTTTACATATGAACATGAGATGGATGATAAGTAAAGTTTACATGAAAAGATTTCGAGTTTCCGAGGTTTCGTTAGGTCAAAAACACAAAAAACATTATTTAAACGTTATAGCATAAAAATAAAGACCGGGAGTGATCGTAAACTACAAAACACTTAGGAAAGATAAAATAACTCATATAATATCTAAACTAATCAAAATCCAAAGTCGGAACGTGTTCGATGACGTTTTTCAGATGTACGCGGGTTAGCTTCCTGGTAATCTGCCAGATTCAAACGTAACATATAAAAGTCAAAAATAATGATCGGAAAAGTTTAAAATATTGACCTGAAATTTTTGTAGTGTGACAGTCAACTTCCCAATCATCCCAAAACATTACATACTCTACAAGGCAAGTGGCGATATCTTCCGCTTTATACTATACTCTATCGTTGATTTTTTAGATGTATCAACGAGTAATCGATCGTTCGTGTAATTCCTTTGGTAGTTGCGAAACGATTATCTTCAAACTTTTCTTCTCTTTTTTGTAGTGATTTTTCTAATTTTTTCAATTTTTTGTATTTGTTTACTAAGTATACTTCAAATCTTGGTGTGGTTTCACCATTTTCACGATCATAATAATTTCGGATAATTCCTTCGATAGTTCCTTCATTCGTCGGTTTCACCATTAATTTTGATGGTAGTAAAATCACATGAGTTTTGACTAGTAATATAAATTCCCATTTGCAATCTACAAATTTCCAACCACACCAAAGATATAAAATGACACAAGCCTCAGGAAATACAAACTTTACACTTTAAGCAACTAGCAACTGTAAATTAAACTTAATTTACCAGGGTAGGTTAAGGTGTAAGGGTGTAATGAAACAAATAGTTGGTGTAATTCCTAAAGGGTTGGCTCTACGGGTGGTTCTAGTGGATCTTCACTCTAAAGGTGAGAGTGGAAAAGGGTCTTTTATCTAGAGGTTAACTAAAACGGGCTAGTTAGTTAATAAACAACATGGAAAGGCGATTTAGGTGTAATCCTAAAATTTACCAATTTTAACATGTTACTCCAATTAAATCCATAATACGCATTATTGAGGTCTCAAATAGATATAACAAGCTAAGTTCTAAAGTCTACAACATCATCTGCACACTTATATTTTTGTGGAATTTGAATAAACATTTAGAAACGAAAATGTTAAATCCTCACAATATCTAACAAGGGTTATTGTATGCGGGTTATGTAACATGTAATTTCATAAAAGTATGCTTGAAATTTTTTTAAATTTAAGCATTTTAGTGTGAAAAATAGGACAAGTATATATTCAAATTCCATACATTCTAATTCCACCCCCCCGCTTGAATTATACAACGTTCTTGTTGTATATATAAAACATTAAATACAGGAATTTAAAAAGAATTAGAATAAGAAACTCCTCTGATATTTTCTCGGTAGATTTTCCAAGTTGCCTTGAAGTTTTCAAGACTCCAACACTTCAAGATCTCCAAATATTTAAATTTTCCACCAATATTCATCGATATCCTTTCATGAGGTCCTGTGTAAATTCTCAGAAAACAAATGCAATTCTATCTCCATGTACTCATTTGGTTAGACTCAAAATAAATACCTAAAACTATATAGGAAGTCGATACGCCATATCTATACCCTAGGATACGCCGTATTGATACCTGTATCGAATACGCTGTATTCGTTTAACAAATACGCCATATAGACTGTGCTGAAAATAAAGACTAGATAATGTCCAGATAGTCAATACGCCATATCCATGGGGTTTAGATACGCCGTATAGACAGTCTGGGAAGACAGACTCAATAAAAATTGAAAATTACATTCTGGGTTGTCTCCCGGAAGCACCTTTTCGTGTACAGTCTACGTCATTTAAGTTAGACATTGCCTAATTAATCCCATACATATAAATAATTTGGGGTTGAACGGGATGCCGAATGGCACATACAAATTATTGATTAGGAAAATTAATGGCATCCTGTTGTTAAGATAATTACAAGCCATGACTTGACAAAAGTTTTAGTTTTGAAAAATTTATTAGATGTATCATGACTTATTTCCAAAAGCTTATTTGACTTATGTGCATTGGCACCAACATCAGTATTTATTACATCAGGTAACGGTTTGACAGATAAATCCCCCGAAGAGTGTTCAACATTGACTTTTTCATCATCATTGTCCTTATCTAATTTTAAATCATTGGGATAAATTGTGTTAAAAGGAAATAGATCATTAAAGTTTAAAATGTTTTGTTCCTCTTCATCACATTCAGACAATGATGTTTCATCTTTCAAATTCAATTCATCAATATGCTGAGGGCTTACAGTGGGTTCAGTTAACAATGGCTAGAAATTCTTTCTCAAAATCTTTAAAGTAGTCTAAATCATCAAAATAACTGACCGTAGGCTTGGGTGATGGAAGCAAAGGCATATTGACTTTATCTTTATCATACTCCGAATCCATTTTTAAATCGTTGATAGAAATTATTTTGTCAGAAAATGGATTTTTGTCAAAAATTACCGTACAATCTTCATCGTCAGATCTGTCAAACGATATTCTAAAGTCAATTTCATCATTAAAAGAACTTACCATAGACTCACACGAGAGTGCTGTTTTAGATGTTAAAGTGTCGTTAAAGACTATAGTTGGGAATTCAGTTTCAACAGATGCGAGGTCGTGAACGTCTTCATTATCCCACATCTTACCATACATAGCAGTTTCCCAGTTATACACCTTACCACGCCTACAAGCTTTTTCCTCCTCAAGCCTGATATACTCCTCCATAGTAATGTTGGGGTTGTCCATTTTAACTGTAGGAAACACAACTGTCAAATAGCTTAATACGCCGTATTCAGTGAACTAAATACGCCGTATTGATGATAGAGTCGAATACGCTGTATTGGTTTGAAAAATTTTATACGTCGTATCCAATAAATTGAATACGCCGTATTGGTTTGAAAAAAATTTTACAGTATACTTTGAATAATGCAAAAAACACACAAACACACAATATACAAAAATATACAATGCAGAAATCAAACACATAAAACAAACACACAAATATGCAAATTAATCTAAACTATATTAAATCTAAATTAAAACACTAATAAAAACAAGAATTAAACAACTTCACTCCCCGGCAACGGCGCCAAAAACTTGATGTATCGTTATGTAGGTGTTATTTTATGTATCAAGTTTTACTATTTATTTTATGGCGACTATACCTAAAAACAACACTTTAACGGGCAGTGTACCTAAACCTATGTTAAACCTATGTCAGTCTAAATCCTAATTCTAACGGGAAAAGGGGGTTTTCAGCCTGAGAGACTGGCACGGTTTGGTTGGTGTCTATAATCAATTCAAGGCACTTTTACCCACGCAAGCTAATTAACAAAAGATAAAAGAGCGGTCGAACCTTATATAAGAAAACTGTATTAACCATTATTAATCCGATTAGAACGTTGGTTTGTTTATTTAGTGCAATGATTTCTTCTCTCGAGGTGGCATATCATTCTTAAGACTTAGGCGTTACATCATCCTAAGACCTAGACACATTAATTCTGTCACAATTAAAGCATCTGCATAAAGCATCCTTATTTGTTGATTATAATCTATCTTAGGGATTAAAGCAATATGGTGGATCTTGTCTAAACCCTAGCCATAGAGACTTTACCCACTTACCGCTTAATGGCAATTTATACACTAGTAGTCCACTTGTCCAACTATCTAATGGAATCAAAACGTTACTTGTTGAATTATCTAGGTCACCTGCTAGTCAACACGATCAATAAACCATTGGCAATATCCAATTAACTAGTTAAGCCCGAAGCGTATCCTAGACCACATCGCCTTAGAAGGACAATACATTGTGTTAACTATGATTCTAGATGTATAAATTCACTATATGGAGAGCTATTCCCCGGACTCTAGATCGCTTGGTTGCTTTACTGATCTAGTTGAATTGATTAGGTCGCATACAAAGCGCGTAAACAAGTATAATGAATAAACATAAACAAGCACTCAACGATAAATCAAGAAATCGAGATAAACAAATATCAAACATTCAGATCTTCTTAATAATGGCTAATACCCGAAGGTATTAGCCTTCAAACGTTATAATAAATACAATAGTAATTATTTAGCCAAGGTAAACTAACTGAGTTAACGAATGATACCAAAAACTAAACAATTACTAAAGTATATGGAATTACACGTTGTCTCCTATGGAATTGATTACGTTGCTTGACCTTTTCTGCTCTTTTTCTCCTCTGAAAATCGACTTTTGTGGTTTAGGTATCAAGAATATGATTTAGCACACTTAAAACTCGTTTTTGAGTTTTGTATTTATAGGGTCTGGAAGTCGGTTGGATACGGCGTATCCATTAGTTGGATACGACGTATTGGGGATTTCTTGGAGTAGGGACCATGCTTGATATCTTCTAGAATATTAGATTGATTCCATATCTTGAATACGGCGTATTGAGTCCTTTAGATACGGCGTATTGATCTTTATTTCTCTGTGGTCTTTGGTGAGTGCAGGCACGGATACGCCGTATCTTCCTTGATGGATACGGCGTATTGGTCTTCAGAATAGTAATCTTTAAAATATCTTCATTTCGCTCTAAGATGCGCGCCTTTTGCTATCTTTCACCAATTACTCCATAATTAATGCAATTCTCAGATATAAACGATTAAGTAACAATTTTTTGCTATAACTATACAAAATGGGTTAATAACATGGGATAAATGATGCTATAAAATAGACGTTATTTGATGTCATCAGGACACGTATCCTTTACTAACCCACTTCTCGCCCCTTATCACCCCAACTTTGTTTAATAACAATTTTTTAATCAAATCACTGTGCATTGTTTGTCATTTACTCACAAAAACAATGTTCATTATTTTTTATAAATTATTTTTGTTGTTGTGAGGCAGGTGTACTGCCTTTTGTTATATAGTAGAATTTTGAGAGAAAGATCATAAATCCGTACGAACATACATTACTACAATGAACAAATTTAATCTTTAAATCAACCGATAAGGATACTATACTTCTGTGATTTAATTCGCTAAAATCTACGGTATAGTAAAAATTCTTGATAAAAATTGGTTATTTTTCTGAAAACCATCATTTCCTATTCTTAGAAATTTTTCCAATCGTTAAGTATGACTTCTAGACGGAGCATAAACTTATCCGAATGTGGTGGATAATATTTTTACCATATGTTGGAGTGGTTTTTGTACATGTTTGTTACATGTTTATTAAATCATGTATGCGGATTTGCGTAAACCTTGATCATGTGGATGAGCTGGTACATAACGGTGATGTTCGTATAACCGTGGCCGAGCATATTATAAACCTTGGTAAAGTCAATGGGGCAGTACGTGATGGTCATCAACCTAAAACAGTAGAGAAACAACTATACGAGATGGGTAAGAGCAAGAATGATGATTGTGTAATATGCCTAGATGAGTTCATCGAGAAGCAGCACATTGAAGTTGTCGTATCATGTCAGCACTCATTTTATGAAGATTGCATTAAGAAGTGGTTGTCCTATGAACACAGTTGCCCTCTTTGTTGAAAATTCATCCCTTCTTGCGCGTATCATTAATAATTCTTGATAAAATATGGTATAGTTAATAGTTTCTTAAATGGATAATTACATGAAATTGTATCTAACTTGTCACTTTTTGTAGTTGTGTGTAGACTATTATTTTTTTGCAGTTCTGTATAGCCTACTTTTAAGTTACGTCTGTTTCGTGTATTGAGTGACTGGCCAAGATGGTCACATGTTATCATTTTATTTTATTTTTTTGGTGCTAAGTAAGTATATAAATCCACCACACACTTTAAAACTCATTCTCAAACACCTCATCATCTTCACCCTTTACCACTTCACCACCACAGCCACCACCACCACCCTTTACTCTTGTTGCCCCACCACACACTTTACCTGTTGCCTTCTCTACTCTTTAAATTAGAAATCCTAAATCAAAATCACACTCAAAAATAGAATGATGATTGTTTTTGTTTTTGTTTTCTTTTTAGTGTGTTTGGTGAATGGTGTAATGTTTGATTGTTTATTATTATATGGTGGATGAGGGTTTGTGTTTGTTTAAGGTATGTGTTAGGATCATTAAAAGTGTCAATTATGTGATTTTGTATATTTAAGTCATATAGGTGTTTCTTTTGATAATGCAAAGTAGTTTTGTAATAAGGTTTTATTATGATAAAGAATGAAATAGCATAATTACCAAACTCTAGGGACTAGATGTGTCAAGTTAGGAAAATAAGGAAGGGAAGCCACATTCCATCACCTATAAATACCCATCTAATCTTCATTAGAGGGTGATGCACTTGTAACAAACTCTTCCATTTTCCCTCCTTTTTATATCAGTTGAATTTTAAATATTTGCCCTTCTCTACAAGACTCTCTATGATACCATGGTCGATATGATTTGATTCACGATAATGTGACTATCAAGTGGTATCAATCGCCAATAGAGAATTAGAGTGTTTATTTTGTGAGGGTTTTTTTTCACGTACGAGAAGCGTACAATGAGTTCGGCGAATTTGGTGAAGATTTTGAGTTTCGAGATCGATTTTGGCAGTAAATTTAAGTATTTGGGATTATCGAGTGTAGTTTTACTTCGTTAGCAGTTCTCGGAAGTGGTATTCGTGTTCTCAGAAGAAGTTTAGCATTCTCAGAAGTGTTATTCTTGTTTTTAGCAGATTCAGTAGTGATAGTTGTGTAATTTCGATAAGAAATATCTTGTAATAGATATATTCGACTTTCGTTCAATCGAAATCGTATATTAGGAGGCTTTGTTTCAACTTGGTTTTATCGAGTTTTTGAGTTTACATTTTTGATTTTATCGAATTTGTGAAATAAGGTTTTGCTACGTTTTATCTCAGAAATAAGCTTTCAAAGTCATAACATACATCTATTTCACGGTTTTATCGTGAATTGAAGTGTTTAAAAACAAAATTTCTCAAATTTTAAAAATTTGGACGTCAAATTCGGTTTTATCGAATTTGCATTTTAAGGACTTTTGGATTATCTAGTCATCATAAATTTTGGTTTCATCGAATTTGTGGTTATTAATAATCCATAATTGTTGAATTTTTCAAAATTTGGACCTACCAAATTTGTAGCTAAATCGAGTTTTAGATTTTTCCGAGTTTGAATTTCTGAGTTTAATAAGTTTGTAGATTACCGAGTTTGTGTACTGTTCGAGAAGTATATCGATCTTCAGACTACTTGTTATACATGAACAGTGTTGTCCGAGTTTGACTACTGTTACCGAATTTGTTTACTATCTCAGAAAATATCTCAGTCATTTCGTCTACAGAGATCACAATATTTGAATTCATAAGACATGTCGACATCCAAAACATACCAACAATCCCTTGCTGATGCCGGTTCTGAGAATAGGCCTCTATGCTTGAAAGGGGTAGTTATATACCATGGGCAAGTAGATTCAGACGATATCTAAACCGAAAGAGAGACAACCAGAAGTGGCTTCTCAAAGCACTTGATGAAGGGCCCTCTGAGTTAAGAATTCTTCTGAAGGCTCGACAATACCAAGATTGCAAACTATAGAGGATCTTGAAGGTGTTGACTTATTGCTTCATGATGCTGAAATGGAGGTCATGAATATGATTCTACTTTCTATTCCTAATGAGATTTACAATTCTGTGGATTGCTTGCCCACTTGGCCAAGGATATGTGGAAAGAGTGAAGCGATTAATGAGGGAACTATACAAAACAAAGTGATAGAGAAACACGTTTCACGAAACGAATTGATTCATTTTGTTGTAAACCAGAGAAGCACCTTGTTTCTGTTTACCACCGTTTTGCTCAATTAATGATGATTTGGAAAGAAACAACATAAATTTTCCAACCGTGACAAGTTACACAAGTTTTTTTTGAATAAAAATAGTTTGCAACCGAATGGTTGTAAATATGGACTCAAGTTCTCGTCTTGCTTAAACAATTGACTGTGGATTCGTTCGTGATCTTTTTGACTATCTTAAGCATTTGAAAGAAACTGGTTAATGCTTCAAGAGCTAATAAGAGAAAAGTTCATGACCTTTGGCTTTAGTAGCAAACACGGGTTCATCCTCAGACAAAACATCTACTTTATTTGTGACAACATCCCTACATTGTAGTTGATTATGATGTTGAGTACAGCAGGATGATGTCCACAACATATTCTGAGATCTTTTATGGTCTCTGCAATGTTGTTCTTGCAAAAGCCTTCCTCAAAATTTCTCTAATCGACAAATATTGTCTTCGTGCTTCATCCAACACCAGAAATCAAGCAATCATTCAAGGCGACAGGGTGAATATTCAAAGCATAAATTCTGGTACTACCGGAAGAAATAACAGACGAGCTTATGTTCAAGAGGAAGTTGTTGAGGGAATGAATGCTCCGAATGAGACTGGAAATGTTCAAAGGACTCTTCGCACTCCATCTTCAGGCAATACTTCAACAGTTCAATGCTACAACTGCCAGTGGGGAAAAGGACATTATGCTAGGAATTGTCCAAAGCCAAGGGTTCGTGACTCGAAGTAAATCATGAAGCAGATGTTGCTGGCCAAAACCGTTGAAAGCTGGTGTAATTTCTTTCCGATTGATAGCAGAATGTTTTTTCTCTTTGCTATCTTCCAGGATGAAGCAAATTGAAGAACTTAGTGCAAACATATGCTTAATGGCCAGAATTCAACCAACTGATCATACTTCTGATGATGGGCCAAGTTGTGAGTCTGCATTTATAAGTGAGGTACAATCTTCATCCATCGATGAGAATAATGAACAAATGTTTTCAACTCATACTAAAATATATTAACAGTTAACATGGTAATGAATCAATTAATAGCAATATAAATTGAATTCATTCAAGGTAAGTGCTAATAGTGGCAGTGTTGAAAAAGATACACATGTTCCTTGATCTATGTGAAATAGGAAAATTCTTGCTAGAAAGCATATCATGGAAGTGAAAAACAACAAATTTTGACTCACAAGTCCAAACAAAAACACCGCATTTGACTAGTCAGCTTGAGATGTATAAGGAACGGGTTCGGATTTTGGAAAGCATAAACAAGGATAATAATTATCTCAACGAATTTCTTGAAGCTAATGAACGGGCAAAACGTTATAATAAACAAGCTCAGTCTCAATTGGTTCGTGATCGAGATATCATTCGAGATCTCGAAAAACAAAGAGATAAATTAGATTTAGATGTCAAAAATTACAAACGGAAAAATGAGGAATTACAAAAGACACATTCGATTTTAAAAAGGCAAATGAGTGAAAAAGAGGATACGTATCATGATACTATTCTAGATCTTGAAGCAAAACTGAAAAAGAATGTTGATCTGATTTTGAAACTTGGTAATTCTTTACAAGGAATGTTTATGCTTGGACCAAAACCATTATCAATATATGACCAACAATTAAAACATGTTTTGGGGTATCCGAATCCTTATACACTCAAGCAAGCAATTTCAAAGTGTCCAAAGTTATATGTTGCATCTAGTTTAGGTAATTTAGAAATTCCTTTGAATGTTAGAGATTATGAGGACAATCTTAAGGATGCTTTCAAAAGTCAACAAAAAATGACAGAAAAAATGAATGATCCAACTGCTGTTGCAAATAAACAAAATTGCAGGACAATTAACTACAAAAAATTAAATGCGCTTTATAAAGATTTTGTTCCTTAAAAAGAGCTTTCTATAGAGCAAAAATATTTTCCATCTTCTTCTATTCCCTCGGTTAAGATTCCGGTATCAAAAAATATGCCAAGTGAGTCACCTTGTCAAAGACGTAGACAAGATAACAGTTTGATTTTGAAAGCTGTCTTGCTAATAAACCGAACTGTAAAAAAGCAAGCAATTTTTACTCTAATCACCGGCAAAGATACAAATCAATGATTTTTGTCAAGATCAAGTTAAACCAATTCTTAACGAGTTGAAGGTTTATCTTGAATTCTTTCGGAATCTATTTCAAAGGGATATAAAAGAAATGAAAGATGTTTTTGAGTCGACGAAAAGTGAGGCTTGATGATAGAGAAGCCAATAATGATTTGTTAAAAGATCAACTTTTAGAAGCATCTCTCAAACATGATGTTGAGCTGTGTGTTTTTTTTAAATATGAATGCGTAGATAAGTTTAAGAGATGAACTTGACAATTCAAAAGAAATCTTATGAGATTCAAGAGGGTTGCAGTCCAGAATATAAAAAAATTCTTCTGAAAAGATGTTCAAAAGAATGTCCAAAGCAAAGTGTTGTTTTGAATTAAAGGCTTAACAACATTGAAAAAGAAAAACATAAATGGGATTTCAAACTTCGAGATTAAAAACACAAATCATCTTGATTACTCTAGATTTCAATTGGAAGAAAATGAGATGAGAACATGTCTTTGGATTTTAAAGTGCAATCTTTGATAAAAGACGCGACATGTCAAATTGATATCCAGAAGCTTTTTGATTTATAAAAAGACCCGGTCTCAAACTCAAAAAGGAAATGGATGAATTAATTGTTCATGTTTTGGAAAACCACTATGCAATGTGCTTTTCGTGCTGAGAATCAGGATCTTTGTGTCTACCATTCTGAGTTAAAGATAAGATTGAAAAAGTGAAAAGGTAAGTCTGTAAATACTAAGTTTGACAAAACAAATGGTTCTCAATCTCTTCTTTGTGCCACACCACTAAATAAACACGCATTTCAAAAGAAAATGAATGTTTCCAAAACAAAAGAAAACCATGTTGTGTCAAAACCAGTCACTTTACAGACTTCATCTAACAAACAAACAGGGGCAAATCAGAACAAAAATGTCATTAACAACCAGTAATGTACAGAAGTTGTCACAAAACAAGAATCCCCCAAATAAGACAAGACTAAAAGTGGTTTATCTTCTACAAAAGTGAATGCTACATCTAGAGTTAGAAGACCAATGAGTAAAGATTCAAGTGTTACGAACAATGTTTTAGTCAACTCTAAGAAAGCAGCAAAGAATGTTTCAGTTTATAGGAAAAATAAGCAAAAAGATAATACATCTGCGAATGTTATTTCAAATAAGGAGAATGTAATTGATGTTGATGTTGCAAACGCTTCTAAAGTGAAAACTTTGTTATATGTTTCGTGTATGCAAAATGTGCTTATTCCTTTGTCATGATAAATGTCTTGCAAAGCATAAATTAAATGTGCGTTAAATGTGGTAGACCTTCTTACTAAATCTAGAACACCAAAATCTTTAGAAACTACTTACGTAGCTCCTAAGACTAGGTTTTCTAAGAAAGAGACACAATCTAAGACTCTAGATACTACTTCTGTAGTTTCCAAATCTAAGATTGATGTAGAAAGTGCCTCAAAAGCAAAGGATAAGGTTTCTAGTGCGTCTAGGATAAAGAAAACAAATTTGCGTGATAAACCGTTAAGCACATTCATAAAGAACAAGATTCGAACAAGTAGAATTTGGCAAAAGTGGTTTGAAACACAACCAAATGTTATTTGGACTCCTGTCAGCATAAAACTGAATGTTCATAATACTCGTTCATCTGAGAAACCATCGGTTTCAGTTAAGAAATGGGTAGTCAAATTGCCCAGTTGTCCATGTGTTGTCTCTTCTTGTGTTGCAGGTAGTTCAGATCGTTCTGTGGGTTGTTGACAGCGGTTGTTCAAAGCATATGACGGGTGATCGGTCACTATTGAGAAATTTCATTGAGAAATTCATGGGCACCGTTCGCTTTGGAAATGATAATTTTGCAGCAATCACAGGCTATGGCGATTATATACATGGCAATATCACTATTTGTCATGTATATTATGTTGAAGGTCTTGGACATAACCTCTTTAGTGTTGGAAAATTTTATGATGGAGATTTAGAAGTGGCTTTTCGTTCCAATACATGTTACGTACGAAATCTGCAAGGAGATGATTTGCTCACAGGTGGACGTGATTCCAATTTGTATACTATCTCCATTTCTGACATGGCTGCTTCTTCACCCGTTTGTCTCATGTCCAAAGCAACTTCAACAAAGTCATGGTTATGGCACCGAAGACTGTCACATCTTAATTTTGGTACCATAAACGATCTTACCCGACTTGACTTGGTTGACGGTCTACCAAAGTTCAAATATGGAAAGGATCACCTTTGTTCTACTTGTAAAAGGGAAAAAGCAAGAAAGCTTTTCATCCACCTAAATTGGTTCCAAGCGATCACTCCAAAATGGAATTACTTCATATGGATTTATGCGGTCCAATGAGGGTAGCTTCGATCAATGGAAAGAAGTATATTCTTGTGATATTGGATGATTTTTCTAGATATACGTGGGTTTATTTTCTTCGCTTAAAAGATAAAACTCCAGGATCTCAAGAATTATTACTCAAGCTCATTGTATTACAACGCCAAAGTTTGTAAGATTCGTACTGACAATGGTACTGAATTCAAAAACGTAACTCTTAAAGCTTATTATGAAAAGTTAGGCATCATGCAACAATTTTTAATTGCTCGAACACCTCAACAAAATGGAGTAGTTGAAAGACGTAATCGTACTCTTGTTGAGGCTGCTCGCATAATGCTTATCTTTTCTAAGTTACCTGAATTTCTTTGGGCTAAAGCAGTGGCTACAGCTTGTTTTACTCAAAATCGGTCAATCTGCATACACGATACAACCAAACTTCCTTATGAAGCTATTAACGCGGTCGGAAACCGAAACATTGCTTATTTTCTGTGTTTGGCTATTGTGTTATCCATCAAATGACCGTGATGATATTGTAAAAATGAAACAAAGCGACCATTGGGTGTTGATATATGGTTTTTGGAAACATCACATGTGTTCGAATTTTTAAACCGACGGACCAAAATGATAATGGAGACCATTATGTCAAGTTTGAACGAGCTCGCAGCAATGGCTTCTGAAACGACTGTTTAGAACCCGAAACTATCAACATTCAACAATCATAATTCATCAGCAGAACTCAATGATTACTCATCCAAGAAGATTTAGTTAAATTTATTCGGTCAAATGTTTGAAGAATATTAGAGCAGAAGTTATCTGATACACCCAATCTATTCCGTGCACAACCGACATAAGTTCTGAAGACTCACCTTCCAATCTTCAATCATTGTTGACACGATGAGGCTCACTCCTGTTGTCACCACATGGATGAACAAAACTTGGTCCAATCTCTTTGACTGAGGCTGATGAATTTAATCAAGAAGACACTGCTGATTTTGATGGTAATGCACAGTTTGTTCCATATAATCCTCTAAGTCATGAGGAAATTGAGTCCTCTACAACAGCTCTAGAAACATCAAATGTGCAGAATTTTCACCAAGTACAACCCTCAACTCATATTTGGATAACAGATCAGCCTTAGGACAAGGTATTGGTTGACCAGCCAAAACCGGTTCATGATGTCCACGGTTACAAAACAAATTTGAAGTATGCATGTATGCCATTAACGTTAGTACTATAGAACCAAAGAATATCAAGAAGCAATGGCAGACCACCGTTGGATTGATCGAAGCAAGATAGTTGAATTTATTTTAGAGACTTCAAGTTTGGGAAACTCGGTTCCACGACCAAAAGGAAGAATATTTTACTTCAAAGGCTTTGGAAGAACTAAGTGTTTTATCTTATCTTATATTTGCTTTTTTTGGATGTAGGGGGGGGGGGGGGGGGGGTGGGGGGGAGGGACCCTTCTTTTTGGGTGGGGGGGTGGGTGTGGGGGTGGGGAGTGGGGGGGGTGGGGGTGAAAATATTTGTGGTTCGGAATAAAATTGTTGTGGCTAAAGGATATAAGCAGGAGCAAGGATTGATTTTGAAAGAGGTCATTCGCTCTGTTGTCGTCTTGATGCTGTTGGGAATGTTTATTGTTATGCTGTCATACGAATATCCACTATCTTTCAAATGGATTGTCAAACGGCTTTTCTCAATGTCCTTTGAAAGAGAAGTCTATGTCAGCCAACCTGAAGGCGTTTTTGATCAGAATTTCCAGATCATGTTACATGTTGAAACACGCTCTATACAGTTTAAGCACAGCCACATCATTGCCATGTATGACAAATTGTCTTCTTTCCTAATTGAACATGGGTTCACTAAAGGTATAATTGACCCAACTTTGTTTACACGACGTCACGGGGAAGACATATTACTTGTACAAGTATATGTTGATGACATTATTTTTGGTTCAACAAATCCAGATTTTTCAAAACGTTTTGCAAACTTAATGAAAAATAATTTTGAAATGTCAATAATGTGAACTAAGTTCTTTCTTGGACTTCAAGTTCATCAATCTCCCTGTGGCATATTCATAAGTCAGTCACAATATGCAATATAGTTGCTAAAGAAACATAGTCTAGATGAATGTGTTTCCATGAGTACACCTATGGCAACTGAGAGGCTGGATGCTGATTTACAAGGCACTCCTACTGATCAAATGACTTATCGTCGTATGATAGGAAGGCTTATGTACCTAACAGCCAGTCGACCATACATTGCTTTTGCTACTTTTGTATGTGCTCGATATCAAGCACGTCCTATGGTCAAACACCTCAAAGAGGTTAAACGGATCTTTCGGTACCTGAGACAGTCCTATAACATGGGCCTATGGTATCTGAAGGATTCTGGATTTGAACTAATTGCCTATTCAGATGCGGACCATGCAGGATGTAAAGATGATTGTAAGAGTACATCAGGAGGATTGCAATTTCTAGGTGGAAAGCTCATGAGTTGGAGTTCAAAGAAACAAGATTGTACTGCGATGTCAACTGCTGAAGCTGAATATGTTTCCTTGTCTGCATGCTGTGTGCACAAGTTATTTGGATGCGAACTCAACTGCTTGACTATGGATACAAGTACAATCGGATTCCGATGTACTGTGACTCCAAGAGTGCCATTGCTATCTCGTGCAATCCGGTCCAGCACTCTAAGACTAAGCATATTGACATCCGGTATCATTTTATTAAAGAACATGTTGAGAAGGGTACTGTGGAAATTTACTTTGTCGGGACAGAATACCAACTTGCGGATCTATTTACTAAAGCGCTTCCAAAAGAACGCTTTGAGTATCTGGTTCATCCCATTGGTATGAGATGTATGACTCCAACTCAGTTGGAAAGCCTGCCAAAGTTATCTTCTTGAAAAGATCATACATCAAAAACATGTAAATAAATCTTTCAAAAACAAAAGAAAAAAAAATTGAAAAATTCAAAATCTCAAAAAGATTTGTCATATATTTTTAATAATAAAATAAAATAAAATTAAGATCACATGATTAGATTTATGATTCCAAATTATTTATAAAAATCTTTCAAAAGAAAAAACAGAATCATAATCTAAGGGGGAGTACTTGAAACTTTTCATTCACATACATCATTTCAGAAATAAAATAAAAACAATGATCT